>BMAC01000313.1:845153-866987 GCA_014905375.1 Phtheirospermum japonicum
TCCTTTTGGCAGCTTTCTTCACGTTTCTGCTGGCCTGCAGGTCTTTTTTTTTTTTTCTCTTGCAAGTGGCATTGCTAAAGTTAGATTGATATATTGGTTTCTAATTTTTTCCCCCATTTATGTTTATTTGAGCATCATAAATTAAGTAGAAGCAAAAGGCACATGTTCGATGCATGTATTGATACAAATAGTGGTCCAGTTGGGAGCTTATGAACAAAAATCCTTTTGGCAGCTTTCTTCACGTTTCTGCTGGCCTACAACCTATGCCTAGTGTTTTAACTTCGAATACAATTTTGGGAAGGGGATAAAGGATGAGATATAGATTCTTCTAAATTTGATTGTGCAACTAAGCTCCTTATTAAGCTGTTATATGATTGTGGAGATTTTTGCTCCTTGTGGGAATAATGTCTGCATAATATTCACTTTTATACTGAAATTAATTGTAATGAATTGTTCCTTGCAAGTTTAGCACCTCTTTCATTGAGTCAATAGTACACATCGCTGGAGGTGGAGGAGCAGGGTGTTGGAAAGAAAATAAGTTTAAACTTAATGATCGCGGGATTAGTTATGTGATAGTTGATCTTCTAATTATTTGTGAGGAGCGCCTTTAGCCAATTATAGTTAGAAAACTAAACATTCTTCATTGTTGATCTATCAATAAAGAATTCTTTTTGGCCATATTGTTCCTAATTTCTATGTTAGGCGGAGGTAGGGTTTGGGTGGGGCTGGTATTTTGGCCAAGGCCAGTTACTGACAAATTTCTTTATTGTTATCGTCAATAAATTGGGTTATAGCCAATGTTTTGATATATGTGTATAAATTATACTATTGTCCAATTGTGGCATACGTCGTCACATCGAAGTGATGAACTTTTGTAGACAGCAGTCGACAATTCGACATATGAATGTAAATTGTAGTGTGCAGTTACTAGAGTAGGTGAATAGCACTAGGTAAAACATGTATGTGTAACATACAATGTGCTTGATCATTCAATATAGATGTGTTGTGTATTTTCTTGGATTGTTGTGTGAAATTTTCTTTATGATCATGCAGGTTCCAGGTACATGGCGCTGGATGCTTGGCATATCTGCGTTGCCTGCCATTGTTCAATTTTTCCTTATGCTATTTTTGCCGGAGTCTCCACGCTGGCTTTATCTGAAGGTACACTTTGTTTGTATCTACTACATTAGGCATTGTTTGGTCCAAGACTTCGCAGGATTGAGATTCTAAATCCCAATCCTCGTTTGTTCACGACTCAATTTTCAACTCACAACCAACAATTTCTTACACCTAACCCCACACTCATCTCTTTTATCACATCATCATTATATTTAAAAATTAAATATTACTAAATATAATATAATAATACATTATCATCCACTTTCCAGACATGATTTGACATCAAATACAATATAAAAATACATATCATCTATTTTCCAGGCATGATTTGACATCTACAGTAAAAAAGTAAAAAGTAAAGGATTTTGAATCTTATAACAAACAAAGATTCTTACTATTTACAGAATTCTGATTACTCAAGATTTTGAATAGCAGAATTCAGAATCCCAATGAAGCCTAGTCCAAACAACCACTTAGTGTTTCTTGAGATCTTTTATTATAAGCTTGTGTAACATCTCCCTTTAATTAACACAGAAGGATAAATCGGAAGCCATTGTTGTGCTTTCAAAAATTTATGATCCCTTACGGTTGGAAGAGGAGATTGATCAGCTCGCAACAGCTCTTGAGGAAGAACGTCAAAGAAAGTCTCGTGTCAGCTACTCCGATGTCTTTAGATCAAAAGATTTAAGGCTTGCTTTTCTGGCTGGAGCTGGAGTTCAGGTAATATGACGGGTTCTAGTTAATGAAATTGTTACCCAATTATGTTTAAAGGATATTTCATTGTCCTTGGTTAGGCATTTCTCCCTGATAGAATAACCATTGATGCATTGTATGCTAAAATAATTCTACATTGTGTCAGTGTCAACTGAATTGCCCAGACTTTCTGGGTTGCCTCGTAGGCCACCTAGGCTATATATTGAAATTTAATTTTTAGTTTTTTTATTGACATTTTGGAGTTCTTTAAGGGTCCTTCTTAAAGACCAATGTGGTAATAATTCAAGGCAATTTATATCATGAACCTGGGTAATGAATATGTATTTTCATATTCATCACCCTTTTCTTGAATATTTATCATTCGTCTCTTGTAATCACTCATCTCTCGCATATTCATCACGGCTGATGAACATGTACAAGAGACAAGTGATGAATATGATGAACATGATTATATATTCGCCACTCATTTCTTTTATTTTCATCACCCTCTCTTGGGTGCATGATGTACCAATTCATAATTCAAATTGTTAATCGCGGCTTAGGAACTCAAACTGCAGAACTGCTATTTTGTTAAAAAATAGTACTAATTAGTTTGTGAAAGGGTGGGTGTGTTTTAACTTGCTTCTCCTATCTTTTCGAAATCAGGTAAATCCCACAGCAGCACTGAGAAGAACGGTTCTTCATATTATGTTAAGCAGCTGCATTATTATTTTACTCATTACTGGAACTTTTTGTTGATTATCGTAATCAACTACGCATACCATCAAAATCTTAACAAACTTAAGCTCCATCTCCCCTTAATATGTATACCAGCTCGTCCTTCTTCAATTTCCTGAAAGCAACACTTTTCGCCTTGTTCCTTTGGTGTCACAAATTGTCCTGTGAAGGACACTTTTAGTGAATAGCATAGGGAATTGGTGTAGTGATCTGTTGATTTCCATAGTGTTTATGCATATATTGGGTATTTAATGCTATTCTTGGATATATGGGTCTATAATTAAGTTGGCTGAGTAGGGATGTTGCACGGTAGATTCGAAATTGTCGAGGTGTGTGGAATGTTTCTATCTGTATTAGTGGATCTGATGGTCAATGGGCATGTGCGTGTCAAAGGACTGTTAGCAGATTTGCGGGGTTATTTGGTGGCATGATTTTGTAATTGTTTTTAGGGGTCAAATAATGGGATGCTTTTCAATAAATGTTTATTAACAAGGCAAGCAGTGAATATTTTTGAACTCTGATTTTCAGGCTTTCCAACAGTTTACAGGCATCAATACAGTTATGTATTACAGCCCAATAATTGTTCAGATGGCCGGCTTTAGTTCAAATAAATTAGCACTTCTCATATCCCTCAGTGCCGCGTTCATGAATGCCCTCGGTACGGTCCTCGGAATTTACCTCATCGATCATGTTGGTCGTAGGAAGTTGGCACTCAGTAGTTTGTGCGGGGTGACCATATCTCTTATTATCCTTGCTGTTGCATTTATCTTAGCACCCTCTGGTTCAGTCAATGGGCTCTACAATCAATATGGTTGGATTGCGGTTGTGGGTTTGGGACTTTATATCGCTTTCTTTGCACCGGGAATGGGTGCTGTGCCGTGGACTATAAACTCAGAAATATATCCAGAAGCCTATCGCGGTGTTTGTGGTGGCATGTCGGCTACTGTGAACTGGATATCAAATCTTATAGTCGCCCAAAGTTTTTTGTCGGTTGCTGAGGCTCTGGGCATTGGCCCCACTTTCTTTATACTTGCTGGTGTAGCTGTTGTTGCGTTTGCATTTGTGGCTCTTTTGGTGCCGGAGACCAAGGGCTTGACGTTTGAGGAAGTGGAGAAAATCTGGAAGGATAGAGCTTGGGGCCATGGATATGGAATCGTAGCTGTATCTGGGTCTGGAAGGGATCCATTGCTATGAACTTTGAAATTCTGCTTGTTTTTGCAGCACTTCAAATGCTTATGAGTTATGAGATGAAAATCAAGGATTTGGAATAAATATGTTGATTTCTTTCCCGGATAATTGTGAGTTTATATTAGTAAAGGTTTTGTATATATTGCTCGAGTGATAAAGTCTGAATAATTCCGAGAGTTGAATTCCGGTCTTCAATAACTTGTCTGTACTTCTGATTTCAAAGGTTTAATATATTTATTTTGTATGGATTGCAAATAATTACAAGTTTCGCATTAGCCTGTTGAATATATGTATCTTTGTTGGGCTATTTAGCCGGCTTCTGACCATGGATCGGTTTTGTCTCGTTTTCCCTTTTATTTTGGGGCACACTCGAGGGTTTATCTCACAAGCGTCGCTTACTCCAAAAGGTTTTAAGTTTTAACGAGCCCGCCCCCCTTGGGTATGATGATAGGCATGTGAGAAGCACTCTATTTATTTATTTGAACTACGGCCTTTACCCAAAAAAAAGAGCTAGTTTTTGAATTCTACCAAATTATAAGATAATTACAAATAACCTTTTTCAGTTTAGTTTAATTACCACAAATTTAGAAATATTCTAAATTATAGATATTCCATGGAGGTTTCAATTGTTTTTACAAAATACACCTTCATTGATGTAGGTCGTAAAATGTAAATATGTTATAATTTAAAGGAAATGAGATGGTGCCGTAAAGGCCCTATATCCTTAATCATCCCTTTAATTATATTCATTGATCCATTAATTTAAATAGGTTAGGATGATATTTGTTGGGGAGTGCGTCTGGTTTCACTTCAGGTGTATACGTAAGTATCTACACATAAATCATATTTGTCACTCGCTAAAGCATATTCATCATACACATAACATTTTTCTTATTAAGTGTATTCGTAAGTATCTACACATAAATCATATTTGTCACTCGCTAAAGCATATTCATCATACATATAACACATTTTTCTTATTTTAATATAGTACAATCATATTTATCGCACATAACATTAATATTCATAACACTAAATATACATATTCCTCACAAATAGCATACATATATATATACATATACAAAAACACAATATTCACTTGTCTCAGTAAAAATCAATATGAAACATACATATTTATCGCATAACATCCATATTCATCTAAAAAAATATCACTCTATGCATTCGTATTCATCATATATAAAACACAGTTTTCTGTTCCTTCAATATAATACAATCGTATTCATCACATAAATAATCATGCATATTCATCACACATGAACATTTAACTGGGAACTGGGAGCACCATGTATAATTTGCTGTATTTGGAACAGTTTTTAAATAATTGAGTTTTTTAATAATTGATCAATAAATACAACTTATAAGGTTTTTTGGTCCACCACATCACCCATATTTTTAATTTTTATCTCTTAGATACAATTATACTTTTTTACCCCTAACCTTTTTTAACTTACGACCTGAGTGTAAATGAAATTTCTTAGCCCATGTGAGACATGAAATAGAAAATATGTCAGGAGAGCATAGACTCTTCTTGTTCATAGCCCAAGTCTCTTTCTCATTCGTTTCTTTGTTTTCTTCTATCTTATTCTAGATCTTCCAACTTCCATAAAAGATCCCCTTCATTTGCGAACTCCACCAACAACCAATCAACTTGAAGTAATGATCATATCTACATTTGTGCAATTCATCTCATATCCTCGATTGGGCAAATCATGCGATTCGATATAACTATCATATCAATAAATCAACATTGTAATTGTTATCGACTTGATTTCATCCAATTTGTTGAACTTTGCATGTAATGGTACCATTATACATCTGTGGTGCACATGTTCATATCTTCCCTCTCCGAATATTCTAACTTGAAATTCAAATTATTGTGATGCTATAAATGAATTGGATTTACCATGATTTGGTTCGATCGTGTTTTTTTTAATCATGTTTTAAACTTATTTACTTCATTAGCTATTTTGATGTTCGTATCCTAATTATATTTATTGTACTTATAAGTCGTGGTAATATAACTGCCAGTATTGGTAAGTTTAGTTCAAATGTTGGTTCTGTGTATCTTGGTATCTCATCATGTGAATGTTATTTTGTTAGGGTTGGATTAGTTGCTATGGTTCTGTGTTATTGTTATCATTATTGGTTGTGGTAATTATATTACCCATAATGATAATATGTGAATGTGTTGAGATTTCATTTTCAAAATATAATGAAAGCGCGAGTACTAAGTATGCTAGTTCAGTTAACGATAGTTGCTTTGTGCTGAAGGAGGGTGATGGTTTTGCAAGTGATGTATTCAAGTCTGAAGATCTGAAGCAGTTATGTTGATCAAAAGTGTAGTAGCAATAATGACTTTTGAGATAGTTTGAAAATACAAATATCTTCAAATTTAGTTTTAAGTTTAATTAAAAGGGAAATGAACGCGTTCGTGTGCACACTATTTTTTTTACAAGTGACATACTTTTGTTCTATACTTGTCAATAATTTTGTGATTATGGGAATAAGTTTTCCATTACATAGATTATCGACAATGATAATATCATTAGTGGTTGTGACATTCATTTGTTTTGGTACTTATGAATCATTCTACCCTTATTCATTAGGTCATGTAGTTTTACATTCTTCATTTTGGACTTACGTTCTACTATTTCGGAGTTGTAACACATATTACTAGTGTTTATAATATTATTATAATAATTTTTCACACCACTAGTTTTTAAGCAATATTGCAAATGATCTATATTCCCCCGATATGTCAATATGTAAATTAGTTTATTTAACTTTATTCATTATGCATAATGTGCAGTCGTAAACATCACCATGCATTGGATAAATAGAAACACAAAATATTATTACTGATTATGGTAATTATATTAATAGTAGTGACAATGTAATAATGAACATATGCATGAATGACCTCAAGCTACACAGAATCACCAAAATCAAATCTTAAATCGTATAATGTAACATACATTACCATGTAGTCATAAAATATGAACACCGTAACACTCAAGATTTATTTAATTTAATTTTCTCAATTATTATTATTATTGGAAGTGGGCTTAGTATTTATTTGGAATAAGGACAAAAATATTTAAAACTTTTGGAAAAAAAATATATTTATCTTATTATTCAAAACATACCTAAATTTTACTTCTTCCAAAAATTTCAAACTTATCCCATCAAAATACGCTATGTTCAGATTTTGTTTCCATACGTGATCCATCGCTCTTGTTTCATACTCCATCCGTCTCATAATAATAACACACTTCAAGTGCATTTTATATCTTGAAGGGTGCTATCTTTTTGGGACGGCGGTAGTAATTATTTCATAAATTAAGTACACATAATTGTTGATAAGACTTTGGCCGAGTTTGGAACTTGGAAGGGTTCCTCTCTGTCTCTCGCTGGTCATATTTGCCTAGTTAAATCGGTCATTACCAGCACCACGGTTCACTCCATTCTAATTCTTAAATGGCCGACCTCGCTTATACGCAGGCTGGAGACTGCTATTAGAAATTTCGTCTGGTCGGGCGATATTTCTAAGCATAAGCGTTGTACAGTTAATTGGGTCGGCTGCTGTGGCCTCGGCATCCGCTCCGTCACCACTGCCAATTCCTCGTTCCTCTTCAAGTTTGCTTATAACTTGCTTAATACTAATTTCATGGCCTTTCGTCTTCTCCGTGAGCGCTATCTTAAGACGAATGGTTCCCCCCGTGCTCATGTTTCCTTGTCCATTTGGGGTGGCATCAGGGGTCACGTTAATAGCATTTTGGAGAATTCCCATTGGATTCTAGGCAGTGATTCCAGAGTTAGTTTCTAGTGGGATAACTGACTCGGTTATTCCATCGCTTCCCGCATTGGCATTCCTGAGACTTTAAAGCCTCACTTTTCTCAGACTATCGCCGATTACTTCTCCTCTGGGGTCTGGTACCTCACGGAGAGCTTCCTTGTTGTAACGCCCCGATTTCACTTTAGTCGAAAAAGGATTTATATTTTTAAATAATTAAATGGAGAAATATTGGCGTCACAATAAATGTCTAATTTTCACGATTTTAACATAAAAGATTCACATTTTTCAAACGTTCAAGAAATACGCAGCAGAAATATTCATAGGAGAAGTAACCAATCATCATCAAAGAAATTTATAATTAAAAACACTCCTTTATGTCTAGTTCAACTTTTATTTCAAACAATGAAACAAGTTTAGAAACACAAAACCAACATCAAAAATTTTATTCCTCTACTCGTCTCCCATCCGATCGACATCTTCGTTAATACCTGAAAAAAAATATCGTTGATTTGAGATGAGCTCAACGTACTCAATAGTTACACCGACATACCTCATGCAAAATTTTACAACTCACAAATAGCACAATTAACCATAGAATTCATAATTTTAATGTGGAAGACAGTTGACTGCAGCTAAAACGCGGCGAGTTTCCCCGATGACCCTTTTCCCCGGCCATAGGCACTTTAGGCCCCTGGTTTTAATCATTGGATATAGCACGCTGGGATAAACCCAATGACCCTTTTTCCCGGTCACGGACAACTTTTGTGGTCAATGGCTATGATAATTTATAAACATAGAGTTTCATGATATACATTGCACATAGATTTGAGCACATAGAATTTAACACAAGACAAGTCGGTGGTCCCTACCTCGTAAAATGTCGTAGAAAATCGAGTGGTATGCACGTAGTTGAAATCCTAAGTCCCCTTAATGCTCGTCACCTAATCAATTAGATAATATATTTAATTAGTATTCTTCATATTTAAAAATAATTCATAATCATAATAATAGTAATAATAATAATAATAATAATAATAATAATAATAATAACAATAACAATTAAAAAATGGACTGGAGTGCAGTTATAAAATATGTTTTGGGGCTGGATTGGGGTTCCTATAATCTGGAGGGCTGAATTTGAAGGCTTGGATAATCTGAGGGTTCAATCGAAGGTTGGTAGAAGGTTTGGGGGTCAATAGAAAAGGGCTGAAGCTTCTGGGGTAAATTCGAAATTTCTGGGAAAGGGCTGGGTATAAAATGGAGGACCCAGCCCATTTTAGGCTTAAATCCCATCTGTTCTTCCTTTCCTTTCTCCCAAAAATAGAAATCGGCCGGTGTTGCACCCCCTCCCTCGACCGTTGGCGGCAGCAGTCGGCAATCGAAAGCGGCGCAGAACCGGCGAAACGGTGGCGGTGGCGACGGCTTTCAGGCCCCATCGGCAAAGCCTCCTCTCCCAATTTCTGAATTGGCCGCTGGCGAGAACATCCGCCTTCGATTTATCCACGGTGATGGTTCGGTGAATGGCGACCGTAATACATCGTGGGGGTGGCTCCGGGGTCGGCTGGGTGGCGATTTGAAACGGAGGATGTTGGATGCGCGGCCGTGGTTGGATCGGCCAGCCTCTCTTTCTGGCTTGGGCGTGCGGCGTTAGACGGCAATTTGGGCGACTCGGCTGCGTGGGATTTGTAGGTGGCGATTGGAACAGGCCTTGGTGGTATTGGCGATTGGAATCGGGTCGTGGTGGTGTTGGCGACTGGAATCGCCTTGGTGGTGGGGAATCGGCTGGGAACGATCGGGTAGTTGACGACGATGGATAATTGGGGTTTGTGGTTGGAATCGGCAGCCGATTCGGTTACGACGGCTGCCGTAAGACTAACTCCAACAGACTCCTTATGAAACTCTCTAAATCTCACTCTCTACATCAATCCTCTCTATTATTTTAGGTTCTCTATCTCATTTTACCTTATCAGACTCCCTACTTATTCCAACTCCCTATTTTAAGTACTCTCTATTTTAATTTTACTCCAACACACTCCTTACTTATTCATTTTATTTCACCAAATAGAGAGTAAAGTAAGATAAAAGCAATAAAAGATAAGTAGGGAGTCAAAGTTGCTCCCTACATTTAGAGAGCATGACTTTAAAAGAGAAGAGCTCCCTATTTTAAGGAGTTGCCTTAAGGAGGCTGTTGGAGCAACTTTATTAATTTTGGCTCCCTAAAATAGGCAAGGAGCCATTTTAGGTAGACTCTTGGAGTTAGTCTAATATGGATCAAACTATATGTTCTTGAAAATTCTTGAAACACAAGAATAAAATTACCTCTTGCGGCTGCTTACAGACGAAAGTTGTAAAAGTTGATGCTGAATAAGATTTTCTTTATAAACCAAGCTTAGGATTTAATTAAGGAAGGTTAGGATGGAGTCTTGGAGGGTTTGGGCTTGTTCGTTAGGCTTGGTTTTCGAGTCTGATATAAAAAGATCCACTAGACGACTTAAGTGTTAAAAACAAATAATTCCGTGAACGACCTAATAGTATTTTAAATTATTAAAAATAATTATAATATAAATAAATTATAATAATTTTAGTAATCGAAATTATTTTATAGACGACTCAATAGTAATTTAAATAAATAATTAAATTACTAAATAATTATAATAATTTCTTAGAAGTTGATAATATAATTATATTTGAAAACGAACTATAAATTCGTTTAAATAGAATTCTTAGATTATTTAAAACTAAGATAGGAATTTGTTTATGAGGACGAGCTTGGGACTAAAATTTATATTTTTAATGCATAATGATAATTAAATAAATAAATAAAAATGCATTGGATGTATGGATGTTACAACCTACCCCCCTTAGAAAAAATCTTGTCCTCAAAATTCTGCACTTACCCGAAATGCCGAAATTTGGACTTGTTCCCAAGTGGCCTCATTCATCCCATGACGTCTCCATTGTACTTTGACCAACGCTACTTCCTTATTTCTTAGTTGGTGTATCTTACGATCCAAAATCGCTTCCGGTGCTTCCTCATAAGTTAAATCTTTATTAACATCAAGCTCTTCGTAACTCACAATGTGGTGTGGATCGTAGACATACTTTCTTAGCATTGACACATGAAAAACGTTATGAATGCTCGATAAACTGGGTGGTAGCGGAAGCTCATAGGCCAAATCTCCAATTCTCTTAAGAATCTCAAACGGCCTTATATACCTTGGCTTCAACTTCCCCCTTTGACCAAATCTTACTACCCCTAGGACCGGCGCTACTTTTAGAAACAACTTATCACCTACTTCAAAATGCAGATCTTTCCTTCGACGGTTCGCATAAGATTTTTGTTGATCCTGCACAGTCCTAATTCGATCTCGGATCGTGGCGATGTGTTTAACCGTCTCTTTGACTAGTTCGGGGCCCAAAATCTTTCTCTCTCCTACTTCGTCCCAGTACAAGGGAGATCTACACTTTCTTTCGTACAAGGCCTCGTATGGAGTCATACCAATGGTGGATTGGTAACTGTTGTTGTAAGCAAATTCGACCAATGGTAATAAACCTTCCCATTGACTTCCCAAGTGAAGTATACAAGTTCTCAGCATATTTTCCATGACCTGGTTAGTTCTCTCAGTTTGACCGTCTGTTTGTGGGTGATAAGCCGTACTGAACTTCAATTTAGTGCCCAGAGCACTTTGCAAGCTCTTCCAAAAGTTCGAAGTGAACCTCGTGTCTCTGTCCGACACAATCGAGACCGGTACTCCATGTAAATTAACAATTTCCCGAATATAGATTTGGGCATATTGTTCCATGTTGAAGGTCATCTTGACCGGTAAAAAGTGAGCCGACTTGGTTAAACGATCTACTATCACCCAAACTGCCTTGTTACCTCTCGTCGATGGTGGTAAACCTACCACGGAATCTATCGAGATATGCTCCCACTTCCATTCCGGAATCTCTAGTGGTCTTAGCAAACCTGACGGTCGTTGGTGTTCAGCTTTGACTCGCTGACAAACTAGACACTTTCTCACAAAAGTGGCAATGTCTCTCTTCATGCTCCTCCACCAAAACACTATCTTCAAGTCCTTATACATCTTGGTACCACCAGGATGTGCAGTGTAAGGAGTGCAATGGGCTTCTTCCAGAATTCCTTTCCTTAGATCCTCGTCTTTTGGAACACAAATTCTTCCTTCGTAAAATAATACTCCATCGTCTACTAAAACAAAACCTTTGATGGTTCCTTTCCGCACTTTCTCCTTCATCTTGCTTATGAAACCATCCTGGGTTTGAATTTCCTTGATCCTTTCTCTCAAAGGTGGTTGCACCACTAAGGATGCTAAGATCCCCTTCGTGTTCTTTGGAGATATCACCATTTCGATCTTCATCTTGGCGAACTCCTCAACCAATTTTTCTTGCTTCGAAAGTAAACTCGTCAGTCCTCCTTTAAGACTCAAAGCATCAGCTACCACATTTTCCTTCCCTGGATGGTAGCTAATGGTACAATCATAGTCCTTAACCAATTCCAACCATCTTCTTTGACGCATATTCAACTCCTTCTGAGTGAACAAATACTTCAAGCTTTTATGGTCGGTAAAGATCTCACACTTGCCTCTATACAAGTAGTGTCTCCAGATCTTCAAAGCATGAACTACAGCTGCGAGTTCTAAATCGTGCGTAGGGTAGTTCATCTCATGGGTTTTGAGTTGTCGCGACGCATAAGCCACTACTTTCCCATGTTGCATCAAGACGCAACCCAAACCTTATTTCGACGCATCGCTATAAATAACGAAGTCCTTCGTTAGGTCGGGAATTGTCAAGATGGGTGCGGAAGTGGACCTTTTCTTCAGCTCTTGGAAACTCTCCTCGCACTTCGTGCTCCAAACAAACTTTTCCCCTTTCCTTGTAAGTCGAGTCATCGGCACAGCTATCTTAGAAAATCCTTTGATAAATCTTCAATAGTAGCCTGCTAGACCCAGAAAACTGCGAACTTCACTCGCATTCGTGGGGGTGGCCCATCCATTAATAGCTTCAACATTAGATGGATCCACTTCTGTCCCTTGAGCAGTGACGATGTGACCAAGGAATACTACTCGGTCCATCCAAGACTCACACTTACTGAATTTCGCATACAACTTCTCCTCGCGAAGTGTTCCCAACATTATTCGTTAGTGCTCTTCGTGCTCTTCTTGACTCTTTGATAAGATCAAGATATCATCGATAAAGACTATGACAAACTTATCCAAGTAGGGGTGGAAAACCCTATTCATCAAATCCATGAACACTGCTAGAGCATTGCTTAGCCCGAAAGGCATCACAACAAACTCGTAGTGTCCATATCTCGTTCTYAAAGCAGTCTTCGGAATGTCACTCTCTTTGATCTTCAACTGATGATACCCCGACCTTAAATCGATCTTAGAGAAGACACTTGCTCATTTTAATTGATCAAATAAGTCTTCGATTCGAGGTAATGGATACTTGTTCTTTATTGTGAGTCGATTAAGTTCTCTATAATCGATACACATTCTCATTGACCCATCTTTCTTCTTAACAAAGAGGACCGGTGCTCCCCACGGTGAAACACTCGGTCGGACAAAACCTAAATCCAATAACTGTTGGATTTGTGCCTTTAGTTATTGTAGTTCCTTCGGTGCCATCCTGTAAGGTGCCTTTGAGATAGGCGCTGCCCCTGGTGTCAAATCAGTTGTGAACTCGACTTGACGACTGGGCGGTAATCCTGGTAACTCTTCCGGAAAGACGTCCTTAAAGTCTCAGACGATGGGCACTTCGTGCAGTGTCATCTCGATCGCTAGATTGCTCACCAAATTCACCAGGAAACCTTGGCATCTCTCTTTCTTCAACAGCTTCATGGCCTTCATGCTGTTATCACTTGTGGCACCGTCTTGTTCTTGGCTCCAAAGAACTTGATCTCTCCGTCTTCAGGGAGTTTGAAAGTTATTTCTCTTTCGCGACATTGTATCTTCGCTTGATATTTTGTGAGCCAGTTCATTCCTAATATCAAGTCGAAATCCATCGTTTCGATCACATATAAGTCCGCCTGGAGATTCTTTCCTCCTATATCGATCTTCACTCCCTTATCCATCAAGTTCGTGACCATTACATCTCCGGATGGTAAACCAACCTCTAAGGGTTCCTCTACTCTAGTGCTCTTAACTTCAGTTAAATCATGAAATTTATTCGACACAAAAGAGTGCGAAGCACCCGTATCAAAAAGCACAAAAGCAGGAATTCCTGAGATGGTTAACATACCTGTTATAACTCCAGGATTCTCTTCAGCTTCATTGCGTGCCATGGTATACATTCGAGCATTTCCTCCAGTAGCCGGTCCTGGCCTTGGCACTCCACCGCCTTGTTGCCGTTGACCGAACACGGTGCATAAAGGCGTTGTATGCCCACCTTGATGGCAGCGGTAAAACTTTTCTTGCCTCAGAAGGCATTCTCCGAAATGTCTCTTACCGCAACTTTGGCACATGGGCTTGTTGTCCATCCCTTGATGAAAGTTTCCGCCACCAGTCTTCTGTTGCTTGACTTGGTTGGAACTTCCTCAAACCCACTTCCTCTTGTCCACCGAAGCCATGGGTTTATGCTTCACCTCATCCCCTCCAAGATTTGACTCCACGTCTTGGGCTCTTTTAACCATTTCCGAGCAGGGAAGGTATTCCTTGGAGAGCAATCATACCCAAGATCAACAAATACACCCAATACAATACAATCATGGAATAACATGAAATTTAAATTAATGATTAAACAATTGCAATGAAATTTTGTACCTTGAAGATATCGACGAATGTTCGACGAGGAGGAATGAAAACTATTTAAGTAACCCAAATATCTATTTTATAAACTTTTTGATTTTCACAAACGAAACGAGTCTACAGAACCACTCAAAACCTTGGCTCTGATACCACCTTTGTAACGCCCCGATTTCACTTTAGTCGAAAAAAGATTTATATTTTTAAATAATTAAATGGAGAAATCTTGGCGTCACAATAAATGTCTAATTTTCACGATTTTAATATAAAAGATTCACATTTTTCAAAACATTCAAGAAATACGCAGCGGAAATATTCATAGGAGAAGTAACCAATCATCATCAAAGAAATTTATAATTAAAAACACTCATTTATGTCTAGTTCAACTTTTATTTCAAACAATGAAACAAGTTTAGAAACACAAAACCAACATCAAAAATTTTATTCCCCTATTCGTCTCCCATCCGATCGACATCTTCGTTAATACCTGAAAGAAAATATCGTTGATTTGGGATGAACTCAACGTACTCAATAATTACACCGACATACCTCATGCAAAATTTTACAACTCACAAGTAGCACAATTAACCATAGAATTCATAATTTTAACGTGGAAGACAGTTGACTGCAGCTAAAACGCGGCGGGTTTCCCCGATGACCCTTTTCCCCGGCCATAGGCAGTTTAGGCCCATGGTTTTAATCATTGGATATAGCACGTCGGGATAAACTCAATGACCCTTTTCCCCGGTCACGGACAACTTTTGCGGTCCACGGCTATATTAATTTATAAACATAGAATTTCATGATATACATTGCACATAGATTTGAGCACATAGAATTTAACACAAGAAAAGTCGGTGGTCCCTACCTCATAAAATGTCGTGGAAAATCGAGTGGTATACACGTAGTTAAAATCCTAAGCCCTCTTAATACTCGTCACCTAATCAATTAGATAATATATTTAATTAGTATTCTTCATATTTAAAAATAATTCATAATCATAATAATAGTAATAATAATAATAATAATAATAATAATAATAACAATAAAAATTAAAAAATGGACTCGAGTGCAGTTATAAAATATGTTTTGGGGCTGGATTGGGGTTCCTATAATCTGGAGGGCTGAATTTGAAGGCTTGGATAATCTGAGGGTTCAATCGAAGGTTGGTAGAAGTTTTGGGGGTCAATAGAAAAGGGCTGAAACTTCTGGGGTAAATTCGAAATTTCTGGGAAAGGGTTGGGTATAAAATGGAGGACCCAGCCCATTTTAGGCTTAAATCCCGTCTGTTCTTCCTTTCCTTTCTCCCAAAAACWGAAATCGGCCGGTGTTGCACCCCCTCCCTCGACCGTTGGCGACAGCAGTCGGCAATCGAAAGCGGCGCAGAACCGGCGAAACGGTGGCGGTGGCGACGGCTTTCAGGCCCCATCGGCAAAGCCTCCTCCCCCAATTTCTGAATTGGCCGCTGGCGAGAACCTCCGCCTTCGATTTATCCACGGCGATGGTTCGGCGAACGGCGACCTTAATACATCGTGGGGGTGGCTCTGGGGTCGGCTGGCTGGCGATTTGAAACGGAGGATGTTAGATGCGCGACCGTGTTTGGATCGGCCAGCCTCTCTTTCCGGCTTGGGCGTGCGGCGTTAGACGACAATTTGGGCGACTCGGCTGCGTGGGATTTGTAGGTGGCGATTGGAACAGGCCTTGGTGGTATTGGCGATTAGAATCGGGCCGTGGTGGTGTTGGCGACTGTAATTGCCTTGGTGGTGGGGAATCGGCTTGGAACGATTGGGTAGTTGACGACGATGGATGATTGGGGTTTGTGGTTGGAATCGGCAGCCAATTCGGTTACGACGGTTGCCGTAATATGGATCAAACTATATGTTCTTGAAATTTTTTGAAACATAAGAATAAAATTACCTCTTGCGGCTGCTTACAGACGAAAGTTGTAAAAGTTGATGCTTAATAAGATTTTCTTTATAAACCAAGCTTAGGATTTAATTAAGGAAGGTTAGGGTGGAGTCTTGGAGGGCTTAGGCTTGTTCGTTGGGCTTGGTTTTCGAGTCTGATACAAAAACGATCCACTAGACGACTTCAGTTTTAAAAATAAATAATTCCGTGAACGACCTAATAGTATTTTAAATTATTAAAAATAATTATAATATAAATAAATTATAATAATTTTAGTAATCGAAATTATTTTATAGACGACTCAATAGTAATTTAAATAAATAATTAAATTACTAAATAATTATAATAATTTCTTAGAAGTTGATAATATAATTATATTTGAAAATGAACTATAAATTCGTTTAAATAGAATTCTTAGATTATTTAAAACTAAGATAGGAATTTGTTTATGAGGACGAGCTTGGGACTAAAATTTATATTTTTAATGCATAATGATAATTAAATAAATAAATAAAAATGCATTGGATGTATGGATGTTACACTTGTCGCCTTTACCGACATCTTCATTGACATCCTCCAGTTTCCTATTGTACCTCACACCAAGGATAAGCGATTCTGGTCCATTTCACCTTCTGGGGACATCTCGGCCAAGATTGCGTAGGACCATCTCTGTCAGAAGTTTCTCAAGGTTTGATGGGGCAGTTGGATTTGGTCCTCTTGTATTCCGGTCCGGCGTTCTATCACTGTTTGGAAGGCAATCTTTAATTGGCTCGGTGTCTTTGACGTGATCCACAGGCAGGAGTTCATTGGTCCTTCCTTTTTCTATTTTTGCTTTGAGAGTTCTGAGACGGTTGATCATATTCTCACGGAATATCAGTTTGCGCGTTGCATTTGGAGATGGATTGAGGATGCTTTCGACATATATCTCCCCCTCTAAGGTGGTTTTGGTCATTTTTGTATTTTTACTATTAACTGTCGTTTAGTGTGCAGATACTCTTCCTTTGGAAAGCAGCTTTCATCTCGACGATATGGACGATTTGGCACTTCAGGTGCAATTTTGTCCACAATGGAGTTCGTACTTCTACCACGAAGGCTCTTATTCTCATCCGCCCGTTAATTTTAGAGTCTTCCGCCCTTGATAACGGCACGATGGCAAACACAGTTTTGGACCTCATCTGTTTGCGCAAATTGGGTGTGCGTGGTAGGCCTGCGCCTCCGCGCACCCTTACCCCTGTGTTCTGGTTGCCCCCCTCACCTGGCTCGATTAAGGTGAACACGGATGGCAGTGCTCTGGGCTGTCCTGGAGATTGCATCACGGCGGGCATTCTCCGCACGTGCCGGGGCTTTGTAATAGGCGGCTTTTCAAGATCGCTAGACCAGGGTTATACTTTTGAGGCAGAGTTGGAGGCCGCGATTATTGCGTTCGAGGAGGCTGATCAGAGAGGTTGGAGACAGATTTGGCTGGAACCCGACTCCACTTATGTGGTGGAGCTTTTTGTGAAGCGTAGCCTGGATGTCCCGTGGTGCTTCCTGACTCGTTGGCGTTGGATTCTCTTTATCACTACCTCGACCGAGTTCATGGTTTTACATGTTTATCGGGAAGGCAATCGCGCTGCTGATGCACTCTCCAAATCTGATTCTTCACGTTACGACTGGTTCACGTCACCCCCGACGTTTCTCTTAAATCTAGTGAACGATGATATTTTGGGTAAAACGGTGTACCGTTCATCAAGTTCTTGACATCAGCCCCTTTGATGGCGGTTTAATCTTGGTCTGACAGAGGACCTTGGTATTACTGCATTTTAGATCACGACCTGCTTATTGTAGCTTGTTTTTACTTTTAGCCGACTTGTGGCTTATAGCGTTCTTTATCGCTCTGTTCTGTTCCTTCTACTACTATCGTGTGGAGGGTACTCTTTCCTCTACGGGGGTTTCTCCCACAAGGGTGGGTTTACCTCGAGAGGTTTTAATGAGGCCTGAACAGATGCCTTTGGTCAGGGAATAGATGTCGTGGTCTGCGTTTGTATAAGCGGTTTTCTCCTTTTTTTTTTCTATTAATAATCTCACAATTTATTAAAAAAAATATTGCATGCATTCATAAAATTAAGGACACATAATTGTTTCCGAAAGCGAGCTTCATACCTCAAGTTCGAAATTTTTGTCACCCCAATATTTTATGAGTTCATCTAATGTTATAAACTTTAGGGTTCGAATGAAATTTCCGAACACAATAAAAATTAACACATGTTCAAAAAAAATTCGAACATAACATGTGTTCAAAAATTTCATCACGCATTAGCTACAACACTGCACAGTTCGATACCACAACGCCTAATATCTACCGTTTACAACTAGGGAACACCCTAAAATTTAAAATATGGGGTGAACTCATAAAATCTTTAGTACCAACATTAATCCCTTGGTAAAAATTGATTCAATATGATCTCATATTTGTTTTAAAATTGTTTCATTGTATAAAGATTGTTTCATATTTGCTCTTTTTTTTCTTTCTTATTTATCAGTAATTATTTCTAAAAACTAAGTAATGAGAAAATGTACAGTATTTTAATTATATTTTTAATGATCTCACATTTGTTTTAAAATTGCTTTATTGTATAAAGATTGTTTAATATTTGCTCTTTTTTCTCTTTATCTAATCAATAATAATTTCTAAAAACTAAATAATAAGAAAATGTATAGTATTTTAATTATATTTTTAAAACTTAAATAATAAAAAAGTAAATTCTATTTAACTTATTTTATTTGTCTAAAACCTAATTGTCAATAAAAACAAACCTAATAGATTATTCCTTTTTTTTTCTCATCAGTCATTTCCTCGGGGAAAATGAATTATACAAACAAACAAACAAACAAAACACATTAGGCTACTAAAAGTAGACATGTTATAATGAAGTAGACAATCGTAGAGTAACAAAGGTAAAACCGTAAAACATAATATCCACTTTATAAACACGGGAAGTTCTACAGTGATGTGAAGGCACCATTTCTCACCTATTATCAACCATTGAATCAATTTAAAGTTATAAATATTAAAGATAAACGGATGTAAATGCACGTGTGGTGGGAAGCATGGTACCGTGAAAACAATATAGTCATTTCCTATAAACACAATAGAGATAAATCATATGTTCTACAGGCCATGCTGAAAATTACACCAACACTTTAGCTACATAAATCAGACCACACAAACCAGTCAAAATCTTCCAAAATATCATATTTTATCCCCGATGATACTTCAATGCCTTCCGACAGGCACACTTTATTTGGTCACCAGAAGTGCCTTTAGGCAACTTGGGGAATGTCATAATAACTTCTTGTCCAAATGCAAAATCAAATCACCACGATAACACTTCAATTTTTAGAACACAGCCATTATTGATTACCCAATATCCTGATTAAGACAAGTGAGAAACTAATGTCATAATCTATTATCTCAGATAGAACCATGAAAAAAAAAAAGCAATGTAAATATCTCACGCCAACTGCATTGGATGAATAGTCAACCACCACATTAGCAAGCCAATCTGGTCAGAATGTTTGCATGGACAATAAATACATGTGAGATAAATTATGCATTCGATTTTTATTTCCTTGTACAAGTTATGAATCGTGATGTGGATCAAAATGTTTGTACGTAATATTATGTGATATATGTGGGTATTTGTGGAAAGCGACCTCATTTCTAAAAGAGGGTGTGCCTCCTGAAAGATGGGCGAGCTGTATTATGTCTTTGAGAAGTGAACGAGCTGAAGGCTGTTCCTTGAAAGTGAGCGAGTTGATATGGTTAGAGTAGCGACCTGTAGTATGAGGATGAGTTCTCGTATAGGGTCGTGAGTCGTGACCTCTTGTGGTTTGAGCTGTGTACTTGAGCTCGGTTATGGGCTTTGTGAATATCAAGCCTGCGGAATGGTTTATGAGGTTTTGGTGGACTATATGGGCCCAGTCCTATTCTATTAATTTAATGAGAGGTTCATTTGTTTATGGGAACTTACTATATGAGAGGAATTCTAATTCTAAAACAGTTGTGAAATTATGGTAGGAGAAGGTAACCCTGACTTGGAGGACACTTCTCCTATCTCTATAAAAGGAGGAGCATACCTCTCATTATTCTAAGCATATGATATCATAATTGCATCTTGAATGTTTTGAGTGAAGGGATTGAGTGTTGTGATTTTGCTTATTAACTTAAGCGTCGGAGGGCCTTAACGGGCTCGAAATCCGGTCCATTCTAGGCGTTGTTTTGTAGGATCGGCGAGGTCGCTGTGACGATTGCGGAAGGTTTTAGAGGTCGCTGAGACGTATTTCATCATCAATTCAGGTCGCTGATCTCTTTTTGAGGTTAGTACCCCTTATATTTGGTGGTCCAAACTTTTTGGGCTTATCAAATTGGCGCCGTTTGTGGGAAAGAGGGACATGGAGTCCTTGAGCGAAAGACGTGAGGTACACAATTTTCGTAGGTCTAAAATCTGACTGCGTAATAAACTTTAAAAACCGTTTTCTACTGTTTAAACCGTTAGACCGCGTTTAAATTTTTACAAAACGTCAAAAACCTTTTAAATTACGTTTTGAACGGTGGAGATCGGATTTTGAGATGTGAGGTAATTTATATAAATTTCCGATCGAATCAGTTTTTATTTTCGGAAAATCCTGCGCAGTATTTTTCAAAATACGATTATGCATAATATAACCGTCGGATCAACTTGAAAATTGGATATGTTAATCTAAACATGTTGAAGTTCAATCTGAACGGTGGGGATCTGATTATGAATCTGGAAAAAATTTATAATGAGTTTTAAATAGAGCTGATCCTGTTTCCAAAAACTGCTTGTCTAATTTGTTTTGAGAATTAAGTTATGTACACTTTAATTGTTGGACGGAGTTGAATTTTGGGTATAATATGTACGATATATAGTGGTTGAATATGAATAGTGATGGAGATCAAGTTTTGAAGATTTGTAAACACGAATAAAGGTTGTGATGCTTGCGTTTTATTTATTGATCATATACTAACGGACTGAGTAAGGTCTATTCGTTGAGTTTGTATTAATGTTGGTTTTTGAGGATTACTTTATGTGTTGCTTGAACCTTAACCCGAGAATGGTCAACGCAAACAACGCGATGAGGTCGTGTGTTCAAATCAAGGGATGATCCATTTTGTTGCTCGAAATCTAAGGTGATAAGGTCGTATATCAACATAACACAACAAAATCAACACAAATCGAGATAAGTATTTATTTTGTTTTCTATGTGTTTAAATGAGGATGGTTTTGGTTGATTGATGTGGTTGTCATGTGGAATACTTCCTTATTGACTTGATTTATATGGGGATAGACTTATGGTTTATTTGTTTTAATAGAGATAAACGTATGGTTTATGTGATTATATAAAATATTAATTATCCATGGGGTTGGATAGATTTGGTTTTAAAACTCTTTCATGGTTTTGATAGAATGAATGATGGTATATTAATCATGCGTGGAGAGTGCTAATTGGACTTATGTGGTTTTATTTTGTGGGGATATGCATGTGGTTTAACATTCGGTTGATGAGGACTTATTTTGATTTTATATGGTTATGAACATGCTAAGA
>BMAC01000313.1:870878-899526 GCA_014905375.1 Phtheirospermum japonicum
GAAATTATTTTATAGACGACTCAATAGTAATTTAAATAAATAATTAAATTACTAAATAATTATAATAATTTCTTAGAAGTTGATAATATAATTATATTTGAAAATGAACTATAAATTCGTTTAAATAGAATTCTTAGATTATTTAAAACTAAGATAGGAATTTGTTTATGAGGACGAGCTTGGGACTAAAATTTATATTTTTAATGCATAATGATAATTAAATAAATAAATAAAAATGCATTGGATGTATGGATGTTACACTTGTCGCCTTTACCGACATCTTCATTGACATCCTCCAGTTTCCTATTGTACCTCACACCAAGGATAAGCGATTCTGGTCCATTTCACCTTCTGGGGACATCTCGGCCAAGATTGCGTAGGACCATCTCTGTCAGAAGTTTCTCAAGGTTTGATGGGGCAGTTGGATTTGGTCCTCTTGTATTCCGGTCCGGCGTTCTATCACTGTTTGGAAGGCAATCTTTAATTGGCTCGGTGTCTTTGACGTGATCCACAGGCAGGAGTTCATTGGTCCTTCCTTTTTCTATTTTTGCTTTGAGAGTTCTGAGACGGTTGATCATATTCTCACGGAATATCAGTTTGCGCGTTGCATTTGGAGATGGATTGAGGATGCTTTCGACATATATCTCCCCCTCTAAGGTGGTTTTGGTCATTTTTGTATTTTTACTATTAACTGTCGTTTAGTGTGCAGATACTCTTCCTTTGGAAAGCAGCTTTCATCTCGACGATATGGACGATTTGGCACTTCAGGTGCAATTTTGTCCACAATGGAGTTCGTACTTCTACCACGAAGGCTCTTATTCTCATCCGCCCGTTAATTTTAGAGTCTTCCGCCCTTGATAACGGCACGATGGCAAACACAGTTTTGGACCTCATCTGTTTGCGCAAATTGGGTGTGCGTGGTAGGCCTGCGCCTCCGCGCACCCTTACCCCTGTGTTCTGGTTGCCCCCCTCACCTGGCTCGATTAAGGTGAACACGGATGGCAGTGCTCTGGGCTGTCCTGGAGATTGCATCACGGCGGGCATTCTCCGCACGTGCCGGGGCTTTGTAATAGGCGGCTTTTCAAGATCGCTAGACCAGGGTTATACTTTTGAGGCAGAGTTGGAGGCCGCGATTATTGCGTTCGAGGAGGCTGATCAGAGAGGTTGGAGACAGATTTGGCTGGAACCCGACTCCACTTATGTGGTGGAGCTTTTTGTGAAGCGTAGCCTGGATGTCCCGTGGTGCTTCCTGACTCGTTGGCGTTGGATTCTCTTTATCACTACCTCGACCGAGTTCATGGTTTTACATGTTTATCGGGAAGGCAATCGCGCTGCTGATGCACTCTCCAAATCTGATTCTTCACGTTACGACTGGTTCACGTCACCCCCGACGTTTCTCTTAAATCTAGTGAACGATGATATTTTGGGTAAAACGGTGTACCGTTCATCAAGTTCTTGACATCAGCCCCTTTGATGGCGGTTTAATCTTGGTCTGACAGAGGACCTTGGTATTACTGCATTTTAGATCACGACCTGCTTATTGTAGCTTGTTTTTACTTTTAGCCGACTTGTGGCTTATAGCGTTCTTTATCGCTCTGTTCTGTTCCTTCTACTACTATCGTGTGGAGGGTACTCTTTCCTCTACGGGGGTTTCTCCCACAAGGGTGGGTTTACCTCGAGAGGTTTTAATGAGGCCTGAACAGATGCCTTTGGTCAGGGAATAGATGTCGTGGTCTGCGTTTGTATAAGCGGTTTTCTCCTTTTTTTTTTCTATTAATAATCTCACAATTTATTAAAAAAAATATTGCATGCATTCATAAAATTAAGGACACATAATTGTTTCCGAAAGCGAGCTTCATACCTCAAGTTCGAAATTTTTGTCACCCCAATATTTTATGAGTTCATCTAATGTTATAAACTTTAGGGTTCGAATGAAATTTCCGAACACAATAAAAATTAACACATGTTCAAAAAAAATTCGAACATAACATGTGTTCAAAAATTTCATCACGCATTAGCTACAACACTGCACAGTTCGATACCACAACGCCTAATATCTACCGTTTACAACTAGGGAACACCCTAAAATTTAAAATATGGGGTGAACTCATAAAATCTTTAGTACCAACATTAATCCCTTGGTAAAAATTGATTCAATATGATCTCATATTTGTTTTAAAATTGTTTCATTGTATAAAGATTGTTTCATATTTGCTCTTTTTTTTCTTTCTTATTTATCAGTAATTATTTCTAAAAACTAAGTAATGAGAAAATGTACAGTATTTTAATTATATTTTTAATGATCTCACATTTGTTTTAAAATTGCTTTATTGTATAAAGATTGTTTAATATTTGCTCTTTTTTCTCTTTATCTAATCAATAATAATTTCTAAAAACTAAATAATAAGAAAATGTATAGTATTTTAATTATATTTTTAAAACTTAAATAATAAAAAAGTAAATTCTATTTAACTTATTTTATTTGTCTAAAACCTAATTGTCAATAAAAACAAACCTAATAGATTATTCCTTTTTTTTTCTCATCAGTCATTTCCTCGGGGAAAATGAATTATACAAACAAACAAACAAACAAAACACATTAGGCTACTAAAAGTAGACATGTTATAATGAAGTAGACAATCGTAGAGTAACAAAGGTAAAACCGTAAAACATAATATCCACTTTATAAACACGGGAAGTTCTACAGTGATGTGAAGGCACCATTTCTCACCTATTATCAACCATTGAATCAATTTAAAGTTATAAATATTAAAGATAAACGGATGTAAATGCACGTGTGGTGGGAAGCATGGTACCGTGAAAACAATATAGTCATTTCCTATAAACACAATAGAGATAAATCATATGTTCTACAGGCCATGCTGAAAATTACACCAACACTTTAGCTACATAAATCAGACCACACAAACCAGTCAAAATCTTCCAAAATATCATATTTTATCCCCGATGATACTTCAATGCCTTCCGACAGGCACACTTTATTTGGTCACCAGAAGTGCCTTTAGGCAACTTGGGGAATGTCATAATAACTTCTTGTCCAAATGCAAAATCAAATCACCACGATAACACTTCAATTTTTAGAACACAGCCATTATTGATTACCCAATATCCTGATTAAGACAAGTGAGAAACTAATGTCATAATCTATTATCTCAGATAGAACCATGAAAAAAAAAAAGCAATGTAAATATCTCACGCCAACTGCATTGGATGAATAGTCAACCACCACATTAGCAAGCCAATCTGGTCAGAATGTTTGCATGGACAATAAATACATGTGAGATAAATTATGCATTCGATTTTTATTTCCTTGTACAAGTTATGAATCGTGATGTGGATCAAAATGTTTGTACGTAATATTATGTGATATATGTGGGTATTTGTGGAAAGCGACCTCATTTCTAAAAGAGGGTGTGCCTCCTGAAAGATGGGCGAGCTGTATTATGTCTTTGAGAAGTGAACGAGCTGAAGGCTGTTCCTTGAAAGTGAGCGAGTTGATATGGTTAGAGTAGCGACCTGTAGTATGAGGATGAGTTCTCGTATAGGGTCGTGAGTCGTGACCTCTTGTGGTTTGAGCTGTGTACTTGAGCTCGGTTATGGGCTTTGTGAATATCAAGCCTGCGGAATGGTTTATGAGGTTTTGGTGGACTATATGGGCCCAGTCCTATTCTATTAATTTAATGAGAGGTTCATTTGTTTATGGGAACTTACTATATGAGAGGAATTCTAATTCTAAAACAGTTGTGAAATTATGGTAGGAGAAGGTAACCCTGACTTGGAGGACACTTCTCCTATCTCTATAAAAGGAGGAGCATACCTCTCATTATTCTAAGCCTATGATATCATAATTGCATCTTGAATGATTTGAGTGAAGGGATTGAGTGTTGTGATTTTGCTTATTAACTTAAGCGTCGGAGGGCCTTAACGGGCTCGAAATCCGGTCCATTCTAGGCGTTGTTTTGTAGGATCGGCGAGGTCGCTGTGACGATTGCGGAAGGTTTTAGAGGTCGCTGAGACGTATTTCATCATCAATTCAGGCCACTGATCTCTTTTTGAGGTTAGTACCCCTTATATTTGGTGGTCCAACTTTTTGGGCTTATCAAATCGCTATATATTCATGTTTTTAATGAAGGAAACAATGAGGGGCACATGTAAACCTAGTTAGAGCCAAACTCTCCCGATTTTACTTTTCAAGCTCCTCCCACTTGCATTTATGTAAGCTAGATCAAATAACAGTCATTGCCTTCTGAAAATATCCGTATCTTAATCCCCTTACCCGGACATAACCGTATATTTATATGAAACTGTAAAACTTATGTAGAGAAAACTGAAATGCTCTTAGATGCAAGCTGGGTGAAAAAATTGTTCTTTGTGCAAACAGAACACAAAATTAAGGGGGAAAAAATCCTATACCTCATTAGTCATTACACAATAAATGCTCTTATCTCAACTATATCTCAAGTAACTAAGTTTTCATTAAAAACAAATGAAAAAAATATTACGCTTCAATTTATTGACAATAAGATCACAAATTTGAGAACTCACGCAGCAAAGACAGTCAGATAATTCGATACGAAGCAGAAAGATAGCAATAATTTTGATCTCCGACGCGTCATTGTACACAGGCAAATAAATCAGCCAAAAAAGGCTTCTAATTGAGCTCGGCTACAAGTAACAAAGGCCCTATTGACCCAAGCCACATATCTGCACAATTCCTCTGCCTGTAACTTATATCTATGAATATAAGGCTTGGCGATTCGGTCCAAAGATATCCCCATCTTTTCGGTGATCATCGACATTTCAAATGTTCTAAAATCTAGTCTCCCTTTAACATGATCCTTCGTGCTCGGAATCTATGGGGTCTTTCGGAATATTCGAGGGCCCGAATGTGTACATCATAGCTGGGCTATTGTGCATAGGATACGAGCCTGAAAAACATATTTAATTTCAAAAAACTAGTCAGTACAAATCGATGAATCGTTTCTCACTTAACTTTCTGCAAGTAAACATTACCATCTCGAAAATCTAATTTAATTTTTAAAATGAAAGTGTAGATTAAGCTAATAGCATACAGTCTAGTAACTTAGGAACATGGTACAGTGATATCATCAAAGAAAGTGACACTGGATCAGAAAATTGAGTCTATTATTAAGAAGCAACAATGGCAACTATAAATCCAAAATTAAAAAATAAATATAATTAATAATCATTCCAATCAAGAAGGTAGCAGACCAGAATCTCAAATTAGGGAAAAACTTGTCAACCATTCCAACAAAGCAGACTAAATCTATAATTAGGGCAAGAATTTTGTTACCTGTTGGCCGTGTAACCGTAATTTCAGCCTAAGAAGACATGGCCGTAGATGCAACAGGTAGAGGCATTGGCGGCGGAGTTAAATTTTTGCAGGCATTGTAAGTGTTCATAACATTTTGCATACCATTAAGCAAACTCTGCACCCATAATTTAACCTGTTCCAAATGGCATTCTCGATCCACCCACACTTTCTTCAGAGTTATGTGCTAATCCGAAATCGCCCCCAAACTCAACAAGCTCTTCGGAACCTGTGACATCAGAGAACGTAGGTTGGCCTCGGAGGCTGACAGAAGTTGGAAGGTCCAATGAGAAGAGTTTACTCAAGATTTTACCCTAGTTAAATATGTGTGTCTGTCAATGCATGTGGGCGGCCACCATTCTCCGATGACGAAAATTAATAAAAACTATACCAATTGAATGGTCTCGATTGGAGTTCTGATCACTTTATATCGGAAGTCAAAATTACAACCTGTCATAAACGGTGATATAGCGGATCAAAATCAAATCGTCCACCACCGTTCAGCTCCCATCGCCGAGATCTATAGTGTTACCAAAATTTTTTCAATGGTGACTTAATTAAAACCGGCGACGATAAACTTTTTTCCCTTCTCTCTCTCTTTTCTATGTTGAGTTTATGATGGGGGTTTGTTAGTGATGCAAAAAATAATGGTGGTGGTGGTGGTGAGAATCTGAGGAGAAAACAAGTTGATTCTGCTCATAAAGAGTGATATTCTTCATCTGGGACTGGTCATCGTAAGTAAGCGTCATCTATTCTCAAACGATGTTGCAATATTGTAATCACGACAAGAATGACGCAAAGTTTCAAAGAGTTTAAAAAATGTGGGATCATAGTGTTGGAATCAGCTTTTTCCGTATGTTGCGTGGAAGAGATTTTTTTACTTAATTAACATCATTTTTTCAGATGAACAATCATCTTATTTTGTGCTTTTTTTGATTGGGGTTTGTTTTTTCATTACTTATAACGTTCCGCTTTTGATAAAAAGAAATATAGTTTATATTTTAAAAAATAAAGTAAACTTCACGTTACATAAATGTCGAATTATAAAATTAAAAAATATATATAATTTTATAAAAATTTAAATCGCGCAGCGAAAATAATGTTAAAATAAATTGGTACCATTTTGGAACATTCCACTTTCGAAAATGTAAATATAATATTATATATACTTTTAACTAATTAAAAAAAAACACACTCCAAAACCATAACTTTTATATCCTTTTTTAAAATGAAATTATTAAGCCCCATTTTAGAACCAATTAAAAACTTAAAAATCTGAAATATAAAAAAATTATTGCAAGTATAAATACGTATTATTTTAAAATATAAAGTAAGAATATCAACATTTATAAATCGTCACCCACGCTTTCGTTTAAGTGCTTTGATATAGAACTTTATTGGAAAAACGTAGGCATTTATTCAAAAACTAAATATATTTCGATCCAAAATATCAAAACAATAATCAAATCGACATAAATTTATATACCTTGAAATTTTATTTAGAGTATCATGCTCCTCCAACGTCACTCATCGCTCGATCTCCTCAACCTCAAATTCGTTCATGATGCAGTGAGCTTTCCACTAGCTCAGTAGGTATAACGACATATCTAATATAAATAATAAATGTTAAAAATAGCACAATCAATCAAAGAATTCATAGAATATGATTATAGAAATAATAGACTTGACTGCAGCTAAAACTCGGCGGATTTCTCCGATGACACTTTCCCTTAGTCACATACAACTTTTGCGGCCTACGATTTTGATTAATTGGATATAGTACGCCGAGATAAAACCCGATGTCCCTTTTTCCCGGCCACAGACAACTTATACGGCCTCTGCTATATTGATTTTAAACATAGATATGTATTCAAGAATACATGATACACATAGCACAATAATTGAAAATTAGGATTTAACAAATGACAAGTCGACGGCCCTACCTCGTAAAATTGAATGTAACGAATTCTTGGTAAATGTCATGAATAAATATTTAGTCATCGTCCATTCGTTGCCTACATAGATAATATATTTAAATAAAAACGTGGCTTTTGAAAATTTTAAACTTGAATAACTGAAGTCGAAATATTTGGAATAATCTGAATTGGAATTGAATTGTGAATTTTCATCACCAAGTGGTGATTCAAGGTCTATATGGCAAAATGTAGAAAGGTAAAGGTGGATTCATAATTACCTTTAATCATGGTGAAAGTATGAGTTGAACTGAAGTTTCGTAAATCGAGGGGTTGGATTGAAGTTTTGGATAACTTTGGGCTAGAATGAGATTTTTTTGAATAAATTGGGGACTAAATTGAAAAGAGTTATAAACTACTGGGGGTTAGTCTGTGATTTTTGGAAATCTTGAGAATTACAACTAGAACCAGCAGCCCTAATTTATGAATGGGCACGGATATGCGCACCCCAAAAACTTATGAGTTTACCCCAAATTATTTTAGACAAAGATAGGCCTTAATGAAAAGACTGAAATAACCCTACTCACAATATATAATTAAAATTAAAAAAATAAAATTAATATAATTATATAAACATTATTATATATATATATATATATATATATATATATATATATATATATATATATATATGTATATATACCATGTGCGGATATACGCACCCCAAAATACTATTAGTTGACCCCAAAACAGAAAAATATTAAATTCTCGTAACTTCTTTTTCATCCCCAGAACCTGTTTCAATACCTAAAAAAAATTCACATTAAAACTTGTAAGAATGGAGGATAATGATAAGAACAAGATGTATAATGTTATTATTCTTGACATCTATCTAGTTTAGTCAAATTTTTTTTTCTCTTTTTTTGGGTGTATTACTATTTATTGGGTTGAAAATCGCGAATATGTTCGATCTGGTTTTAATGAACAATTGATGTATGTTCGAAAGTTCTGACTGAACATTATACATATGTTCAAATATATTATTTGAACACTTGCATATTGTTCGAATGATATTTATGAATATGGCCTATATGTTCGAAATTTTCGACCGAATAGATGGCTCTGGTTCTACGAACCAGAGTAGAACACGGTAATTTTTTCAAAAACTTCAAACCCTAACCTAAATAAGTGAATCAAATCCAATGAGAAACTTATCCCGTACGTTTGATGGCTCACCTCGTTCCATTTTTCCTCTCGGTAAATTATACGGATTTTTCAAAGAAATTTTTTCCTCTTTTCCCCCCCTCTTTTTCTCCTCTGCCTGCGTTTTCTTTCTTCTTCGCAGTTTATTCCTCTCTCACTTTCCTTTTCTTTTCTTTTTCAATTTATTATTATTCTTTTTTTATTTTATTATTATATTATATATTATATTAAATAGGGGTAAAATAGGGTGTTTGTGGGGTTGATTTAGTAAAAAAAATACATTTTAAAAGTTTTTGGGGTGTTCTTATCACTTGGGGTCAACTCATAAATTATTGGGGTGCGTATATCCGCGCCCTTTATGAATACCAATTTCTTCAATTTCCTCCATCCCTAAAATCCAGAAGCGGCCTAACAAAACCTCTCGTGCTCCTTGACGGCGGCTTCGACAATCGGCGACGGTGGCATGGCAGACCTACTCTCCCTGGCGATTGGACGTAGGCGACGGCGTGCGGCGGCGACGATGACGTTAGCAGCCGCAACCGGCGATGACCGAAGCGATAGAAGGCGAAGTGACAGCAGCCACGGTGACGGGACGGCGGCCATATCGGTCCTTTTTCTGGCGGAGACAAGATGGCAATGGACTGAGACACGGCGGCGCTGAGGCGGCATCAACCGTGATTCACGGAGGGCCCTTAGGCGATGGTGATGACAGTCACGACGGTTTCCCGATGGGCACCTCGATGACTGGAACGGACTGAAGGTGGCGGATCGCGGCGGAGGTGACTAGAAATCGGCGGCCAATCGGGTTTCAATGGCTGAGAAAAATGGCAAGGCGAAGCTCTGGGAGGAAATTGCCCTTCTCCTTGTCTTCTTTCTGTCCTGGCACGCTGATCTCATCGGCAAGCGGTGCAGGGCGGTACCGGTTGGCGACGGGGTTTTGTTTTGGGTTGATTTCGGGATGGGTTTCAGATTTTTTTGGACTCATAAAACCGAGACTGAAATGAGAATGAATAGGAAAAAACAGAACTAAAGCTTCAGGTGTGGGGAGGAAAAAAAGGTAGGTGGTGATCGGATATAGTTTTAGTTCGGCCTGCTTGGTTGAGCTGATTCAAAAAGCTGATAACTGATAGCTGGTAGATGGTAGAACATGATTAAAAATATAAAATATTATACATAAAAAAATATATATATAAAAAATAAAAGAAATAAAATTATAATAATTAATGAAGACTTCCCAAAAGATTATTTAAAAAAAAAAGACAAATACTTGAAAAATAATTAAAAAAATAATTATAATAATAAATAAAATTTTAATTATGATTAATAAAAATATTTTTCGTAAAATATAAAGTAATATATTAGTTTATAAATAATATATTTTTTACAATATAAAAGAATAAAAAAATAATTTTACCAAATATTGTAGGAGCTTATTCGAAAAAGTTACGATTTGTAGTTTTTTCTGAACAGGAGCTTATTAGGCAGAATAAGCTATCAGGAGCTTATTCTTTATTCTTACCAAGCAGCCTAAAAGAGCTTATTGTGATGGAATAAGTTATAAACACTTTCAATAAGCTCAACCAACCAGGACATTCGTTTGTTTGGATAGATAAAAATAAAAAATTTTGTGAAATGAATGGGGACGTGTGGAGGTTTTTCAACCCATAATTCATAATTTTTAAATATTACGAAAATTAGAATAATGGTTATTATCCACATATTTGTTAATACTGTTGACACCCTAATTTAGGTGTCACTCAACAGTAGGTCCGGATGACATTTGTCATCTAATTGTAAGTTCGATTTATGAGTTGGCAGCTTCTAATGGTTCGTATTTTTTTATTACCAAAGTGGAATTTTTTACATTGGTATAAATAAGAACTTTTTTCCTTTGTTGTATATTGTCCATGTAAAGAAAAAAATACGACTGCGTATTTCGTCTGTTTCATTATATTCTCATTTCATTCTCTCCTTTTTTTTTTCTCGAACAAAATCGATGGCAGGTTTTTAATAATTCCCAGATTGAATCAATCTCCGGATCTGCTATTCGAACTCGTTTTACACATCTCATGTTTTCTTTTCATTTTACACGGATTTGCAACTATCTGATATCTGTCTTTCATTTGCAGTCAATATAAATTGGAGGTCTTAGACTCAACTAACTGGGAAAGATCCAGTTAGGCATATAAAATTCTCGGTGAGCTCATATCTAATTTTTCAATTTCCGATTATAATGCTTCCAATATTTTTCAGATCTCTTTTTTTTTTTCGTTGACAAATATTAACAGATCTAATTGATATATGTTATATGTTATTTCATTTGCAACCAGCACAATTTCGATTTTCTTGATTTAAGGTGTCATATCTGCTTATGTTATTTCTTTGCAGATCAAGGATATTTCTTGAGATCCTGTCCTGGAATTTCTTTTTTAATAATTATCCGTTTATGGCCGATTTCAGAGTTTAGAGATCTGAAATATAAGAGGTATATTCAATATTATAAATTATAAATATGCGTAATATTCTTTAATTTATATAATATATTTAAATAAATGATTTATTGTTGTATGCAGATCCTTGAGGTTTCTGGGGATCCTATCTTCGAAAAGAATTGTAATAACTCTCCGGAAAAAATGGCCTGACAAATTTGGGTACTACTCTTTAATATTCTTTAATTCAGATCAGTTTTTTATAGAAAGTATTATATTATCAATTTTGAAAAACACAATTCTGCATATTAAAATATATTTATTTCCTTCTTATAAATTCTGCATTTTTTAACATTTATATTTTTTCGTATTGAATTCAATCAAAGATATGATTATATTCACAAAAAATAAACCAATCATGCATATTTAAAATAGATATTCCTTATTTTAAATTGCTATAATGGAGGTTGCATTCTTTGGTATATTGCAAATATAAAAAATCATCAACCCATATATTGATTTGTTTCTCAAATATCAATATTATCCATAATTAGTTGCTACGTACCTTTATATATATTGATATGTTTTTTACAGAACAATTATCATACATCAAGTTTTAACTAACTCATCCTATTATAAAGATTTCTATTTGAATTTTTTGGTGGGCCAAAACTGACCTTTAGTAATTTTTTGATGTTTATATATATATATATATATATATATATATATATATATATATATATATATATATATATACTTGTATTACATGTATAAACTTTACTTTATTTGTAATAAATTATTTTCCTTATATAAAGTAAAACATTCTATGTTAGTTCTTATTATTATAGATTCATTATTAATTCTATTTTTTATAATTATGGAACGATTTCAGAAATTGTATAAAGATGGTATATAATAAGGAAAGAAATATTTTCGGAGGATTTCTTTCATCATTCCATTTCTTTGATTGTGTGTACCAAGAATCAAAAGATATAATTTGTTAATTATATATGGCATATTTTTTTATATACTTTTAAACAGAATCTTTTCCTAAACGATTTGTATTAATTATCTTTGTTAATTATATATGGCATATTCTGTTTTAGAATAATTTTTACCATTTTGTATCAATAACTATTATTCAGGCAAATCAGTTAATTAATCAATTATTATTAATGAAGTAATTATTGTGAAGATCCATTTTAGGATAAGATTTGTAATAATTATCTTTTTTTCTTATTTATTGCAAATATCTTATCAATAACTATGATTCAAATAACCAGTTAATTAAATTAATTAAAATAGAATAATTATTCTGAAGAAATGTCAAACTTTCTCAGTGAGGATTTGTATCAATAGATAACTTTTAATTTATTTCTAATAAACATGTTAGTATCAATAATTATCCAATTGGATCTATTAAAAATTTTGTTTAAATTGACGTAGATAACTTTTACTTTACTTCTAAAATATTTTCCTTATATATAATTAAATATATATTAGTTTAATTTATGGCAATTTATGAAGCCTATATTTCAGTATCGATAGATATAATATAACTTCTGTATCAATTACTCTTTATCAATAAATATAGGGTAGATGATTAAAGTTTTTTAAATATACAGTATTTACGATATTGTATGGTTTTAAATTTGTTTCAATAATTAAATTTGTTCAAATAAATCTTTGAATATATTTTTTAAAACTTTCATTATACTTATACAATAATTAAAAGTTTATCTGATAAAATAAAAGGATATATATATATATATATATATATATATATATATATATATATATATATATATATATATATATATATTATAACATCTCACAATATGGAAATACAGATATTGTTAATCTATTTTGTTATCTTTCCAAGTATTTTGAAATAATACCACATTCTAAAATTTTAATTATTCACAATTAAACACACGTAAAGAAATAGGAAAACTATGCTTTAGTGAAACATTCACAGTTAATTGATTTGGAATGATAAATCAGTTTTTTTAATCAATTTATATTAATAGAAAGATAATAATTATTCATTTATTAGTGATTACTCATTTTATTTACTAAAAATAAAATTTGCATAACTCAACAGACCTTATTTTCCATATAAACTCGAAGATTTTTGTTTTGGTTGACATGAAATAAATTTTGGAATATGTTTTTAACAATTATATCTTTTACTTATATAATAATTAAAGGTATTAATGATAGAAAAAATAAGGATATTCAGAAATTATAAAATGAAATTATGGAAAGACATATATTTTGATTCTGTTTGTCATCATTCCATGTCCAAAATTATTATTATACACCACAATCCAGCACAAGAATCGATAATTAATTTGTTACCTAATTGGTTTGCCAAAAGATGCAGTATATACTTATAAATTATAAAATCTCACAATATAGAAATACAAATATTCTTATTTTATTTGTCATATTTCGATTTATTTTGAAATACGTAAGCTTTCTGAAATTTCAAATGAACAAAGTTAAACACACGTAATTGTAATTTTATCATATTTAAATATTTAGGCAAAGATTTCAAGGATAATTGAAGTGGAATGATAAATCAAAATTTTTTAAAATTTTAAATTATAGAAAATAGAATGATATTAATTATTCATTTATTTCAGATTATTCTTTTTATTGACTAAAAATATTACATTAATCAGTTAGTTAATCAATTTTTAATAGTAATTTAATTAATCAATTATTACGAGATTAATCATTGTATTAACTATATTTATTGTCAATTTATCCGCACCACATATAGTTTATTGTACCTTAAATATAATTTATTCTTAGTACGTATGTATGTACCTTAACTATATAATTTAAAATATTTAATCACTAAATTCTGTTCTTGAAAAATTTTTTTGTTTAAGATTTTAAAATAAATATTCTTGAATTGGTAATTGGAATTATCTAACTATAATTAAGGAAAATTACATTAATCAGTTAGTTAATAAATCATTATTAATTTATTATAATTAATTATAGTGTTTTTAGTTTTTCAAATTACTTTATCTAATATTGAGATATTTCAATATATTTGTACTCGGTAAATATAACCATATATATCTTGCTTGATTTTAGGGTGGTTATTATTCCAATTAAGAGTCTTTTCTCAATTTCATTAAAACAAATTTTCATACTTATTTTCTTCGGTTATTAGTGTGTGTGTGTGTGTGTGTATATATATATATATATAGTAATATATAATATATATATATATAGTATATATATATATAATATATATTCTACCAATATATATATATATATATATATATATATATATATATATATATATTCTACCAATTAAATGTAAATATAAATAAGTAGACTTCTTTCATTTTGTAAGACACCTCTCATTTTCTCCCAACCCAAGCATGGGTTTGGGGATTAAAAATCCTCTCTCTAATTTTTAAGATCTAATTTCTCTCTCTTAGGTTTTAGATTCAATTTCAAGCTTTGATGTAATTTCCTTTTCTAGATTAGATTTAATTTCAAGCACCTCCTTGGGTTTGTAAGCCTAAGAAGAATCCAAATACTCCTTTGGATTGTTACTTTTGATGCAATTTAATTCAAGCTTGCTACTCTTTCCTTTAATTCAAGTAAGTTTCCTTTCAATTTAATGTTTTATGCTTTGTTCTTCATTTCCATGCTTGTTCTTCATTTTATGCTTTTTGTCTTAGCACCTTGAATTCATGATGAAACATATGAATTGACTATGGAATATAGATGAGTGACACATCTAGGTCATAGATCGGCTCTTGGATCGTCTTGACTTTGAGTTTTACACATGCTTTATTTTGAATTAAATTTTTGTGCTTTGTTTCATACTTAATCTTAGATCTAGTCTTCATTACTTGTTATTTTTCATAAATTTTTAAACTTTCCCATCTATTTTCATTGCTTTATCCATTCATGCTTTCAATTTTAGTAAATTTGCATTATTTGAGTTTTTATGCATAGTTGTACCTTGTGCTTGCATGCTTGTACTTGGTGAAACATTACTTTTTCTTGTTTATTTTCATTATTGCTTTGCATTTACATATTGAGGCATCCGACGAGGCATTCTACCCACTTGCAATTTCAATTCTTAGGATAGTTAGCTATTTTATTTGCTTTATTTTCATTTTTCTTCATTTTTTTTAGCTTGAAACACATTGAATTCTTCAATTAAATCGATTTCCGTTAAGACCGAGCCAAGAACCCATTGATTCATTTCAACACCACGAAAACTCTTCAAACAAAATGGCGCCGTTGTGACTCGGCTTGGTTAAGGTCTTCGATTTGGTTGTAATTTCATTGTGTTTTTAGCTTTCTTTTGTTTTTAACCATTTTTCTTAGAATGCAAGGTTCCTATTACAATGGTGGATACATTCCAAACATGGGAGGGCATGGTGAAAACCATGTTGGGAATGCGATTTATAATGGCTATGAAAACGTGGGAGGGCATGGTGCAAACCACGTTGCCAATGGTGGTTATGGTTATGGGCAACCCAACATGGGAGGGCATGGTGCAAACCATGTTGGGTTTGGTGGCGTCGTGGGTATGAATGGTTCTCCCGGAGGGTATGGCGCTTCATATCCTTATGCGAATATGCAAACTCCGTTTCCCTTCTCGTTTGGTGTTCCCCAAATTCCCCCTTTAACCGCTCAAGATCTCGAAGAGTATGAGTTGTTTGGTGGTCTAGGCTCCAATTTCACATGTGGCCCTCCCATCCATACTATGAGAGATGTTAGCCGAACTTTTTTGGGATGTGGATGGTGTGGAACGAGTGATCATTTTCCCGATTATTGCCCGGACCTCTCCTCGCCAACGCATCCCTCAGAGAACGTGTATAGGGATTATGGACTTCATGTGGAACCCTATTGTACTATACCATCTTTTGCTCCACCACCGACTCATAATCCGGTTGTTACTTCTCATGTGGGTCCTTGTCATTCGACTATCCCGGTGATTGCTCCTACCCTACCTCCCGAGCCAAAGACTTCTCAAGAAATGTACTCGTGTGCTAATGACGTGAACATGGCTTTTTCCTCGAAGGAGTTTGAGTTGGTTACGAAAATAGCGACATTGAAGGCTCGAATCGCTCAAATGTCTAGCCTGGAACTGACTCCTCCTTGTGCGGGACCCGATTGTCCTACTCCCCCGCCGCCTCACGATCCTCTTGTTACTTATCATGTGGACCAACTTCCTTCGTCTACTCTTCCGGTCACTTTCCTTGACAAGTGTGGGATAGTTATTTCGGTTGTTTAACCGAAGGAGGTTGGCCCGGTTGTTGATATAGAGGGATGTTGTGAGGATAAGCCCCTTGTTCTTCTCGATGAGCCCGTTGTACCTCTATTCGACCCCATTTTGTGTGGAGATGAGTCTCGATGTGTCGTTGAGGGCAACGATGACTTTTTAGAGGGGGAGGTGGGGGTTATTGATGATGAGCTTGAAAGAATTGACAATTATATTGAGGAGGATGAAGAGAGTAAGTCGATTATTATCCTTGCAAACTCGCACCGAGAAGAAGAGGAAGAGAGGATGGTTGAAGGGTTTAGAATTCTTAAGGATGCCATTGAGTGGAGACCCGGAGTGATTGAGGGAGTTAGCTCTTTGAATTTGAGTCTTGAAGCTATGGTGAGAGCCGGGATGTGGAGGTTTTTAGTAGAGGGCTTGATGTTCGTACTTGCCGAGAGTGAGTGGGTGAATCCCATTCACATGGTGCCCAAGACGAGCGGCTCGTTGGTTCTTGAAGATGGAGAAGGGGCGTTGTTGTCCATGAGGGCTTAAACAGGTTGGAGGATGTCGATCGAGTTTAAGAAGTTTCACGAGGCCGCAAAGAAAGATCGTTTCCCTTCCCCGTTTATCGACTACATGATGGACGAGCTAGCCGGCCATTATTCCTATCATTTCTTGGACGAGTTTTCGGGGCACTTCAAAACCACCATCCCACCCGAGGACCTAGCCGAGACGAGCTTCATTTTCCCATTTGGAACGTTTTCTTTTTGGCGAATCTTATTTGAACTATGCAATGCGCCAAGGACGTTCCAAGGAATGGATCCTCCCAAAAAGGAGGAGATTGTGTTGGTGGATCCTCCCGTGATTTTTCCACCTTGATCGAAAAGGGAGTACGTCGAGCTAATAACGTAAAACAAGCACTTGTTGGGAGGCAACCCAAGTTCTTTCCATTTCTTTCTTTCTTTCTTACTTTTATTTGAAAATCCAAAAACATTCAAAAATTCAAAAATATTTGAAAAATTGAAAAATAAAAAAATATTTTGTTTTGATTCATGTACATATTGAGTTTTAATTTCGTGTGATTTTCTTTTTTTTAGGTTTGGTTTTTCGACTTCAACCTTGGGCGATTTGATAAGTTAGTAGCGTTCATGAAGCCGAGAGATACTAGCCATGCTTGGTTCTTGCTTGGATTGCTTAGATAGTCAAGTGGACCCCACCGAGCTCGACCAAAACTCGCTTGGTTAAGGAAGTTTCTATTCACCCTCCTTTTACTTGGTTTTCATTAAAATGCGGGTATCGCATGGTTTAAGTGTGGGGTGGGTAGGTGGTTAGGGTCCGGCTTTTTATCAAGCATGTTTTGGTGTTCTTAACTCGAGCCTTGGCGAAGTGACGCTTACTATTTGCGCATTTATATGGTTGAGTCGATTTTTGTGTCGTTTTTGTGTGTCTTTATTACATTGTTGAACAACTCCACATACTTGGAAGGTTTGAATAGTTTACTTGTCGAGTTTTTACATGTTTATGGCCTCTTGTGTAAGGAGTAAATTTTTGTGCTTCGTCCAAACCCGCTTATATATAAATATAATCAACATTTACTCGTGAAAAGATTGCAAAGCTCTAAAAGCTCTTTTGATTTTGCTCCCAAATTCGGTGCAAACTAGTGAGTAAGCCTTGTGTGATTTATCGGCTTGCTTGCATTTTTATGGAAATTGCATTGAGGAGGTTTGATTTTGCTCGTACATGATTGAATTTGAAAATGACCTCGAGGCACATATATCACCCTTGTTCCGGCCATATTCATATATGTAAGCTACTTAAAAATCCCAAATGAGCCCCCTTGAGCCTTTATCCCGTTTCTTGTTAGCCGAGCTCGATTTTAGCTCTTGTATCTTCATAATTGTGAGGTGAGAGGGTGTGTTGTTAGTTGACGAGAAATGTGAGGGAAATCGATTGTGGGTTTCGGGTTTTGAGTTGCTTATACAAAAAAAAAGAAAAAAAAAAAGAGAATAAAACTCCAACACAAATCACGAAAAGTGATAAAAGCGTGCGTTCATGTGAAAAGCCTAATTCAAAAAGGCTAAGTTTAGTAAAAAGAAGCAAATTCAAAAAGCTTCTAAGTGTTGTGAAATAAAGTCGGGAAGAGAGTGTGAGACTACAAAAGGGTTTCGAATGAGAAGTTTGGTGAATTTGGAAAGGTGAAGCGATCATAAGCTTCGGGTTTTAGAAGATAGGATTTTGTGTGTTATTGATCACGTTTGATCTATTAGCCACTATATCCAAATATTCCATACCTTACCAAAGAGCCAACATTACAACCCATAATAAAGACCTCGTTTGATTCTTGTTTGGTCATGTGCTACGAGCAATCTTGAGCGTCCAATTTGTGAAATCTTGACGAGTGCATGCATTGTCCGATTCGAGCGTACACACGTCCCATATCAAACACTTGAACGAATTGAGCGTACACCCTCAAAAATCCATTTGAGAGGAAGTCATCGAGTTGGCTTGCATTTAAGAAAAAGTAATACGAGCAATGCTTGACGATATCGAGTTTATGTTGATATTATCATCATAATAATAAGGATAAGCACAAGGATTTTTCTTTTTACATAATGTTCATTGCATGTACATTCTCGATTCTTTTCGTTGTTCGAGGACGAACAAACCGATAAGTGTGGGGTAATTTTTTTTGCATGTAATTGTGGTGTTTTTTTTCATATTTTCAATTAGAGTTTTATGTTGATTTTAGTAGATTTGAGTCATGTTTATTTAGGTTTTTCGCTTGTTTTCTTATTTTGTTGTTCTTTTCGTGTTTCTTGTTTATTTTATACTTAAAATGGTTGAATGAGTTCAATTAATTTGTGGATGGGGTTATTTGTGTTAGGGTTTTGACAAGAAGGCAAAAAGAAGGTGAAAATTGGCCCTTGGCTCGATTTGGCTCGAGCCAAGGCGAGTTCCCAAGCCACAGGCTTCTCAATCGGCTGCCGAGCACTGCCGGCCACCGCCCGCCTAGTCCCGCGCGCAGCTACCGAGTGCTGCCGCCACGCCCGCTTAGTCCCGCGCGCAGCTGCCGAGTCCCGCCCGCAAAGCCCGCGCGCAGCTGCCGAGTTTCGCCCCGCAAGCTGCCGAATCATGCCGAGACCCAGCGCCGATCCTGCCGACGCCTGCTGAGGTCCTGCGCGCCACAGTTGCCCAGACTGCCGAGCAGTCCGAATCAACTGCCGAGCCCTGTCGATCGGCTGCCGAGGGCTGGCTCGACTGCACTTCAGAGAGTGGCCATCCACGCCCGTCCTGCCGAGCCAGTCTATCGACTGCGCGCTTGCCTACCGAGTGCCGCCGAGAGCTGCCGAGTGCCGCGTGCCATGCCTGCCGAGAGCTGCCGACCACGCCCGCAAGCCCCTGCCGACAGCTGCCGACCACGACCGAGCCAGCCCGCCCAGCGCCGAGCCATCCTTGGCCCAGGTCGAGCCACCTTGCAATTTTTCCGAGCCAATCGAGCCCAACTCGACCCAAATGGTCCTATTTTGACCATTTTGGGTCAAATTTGGTCAATATATGGAAATCCAAGCTCATATGGCATAATTGACCCATTTACCCCTAATTAACTTGTATAAATAGAACCTCTCTTTCATTTTGTAAGACACCTCTCATTTTCTCCCAACCCAAGCATGGGTTTGGGGATTAAAAATCCTCTCTCTAGTTTTTAAGATCTAATTTCTCTCTCTTAGGTTTTAGATTCAATTTCAAGCTTTCATGTAATTTCCTTTTCTAGATTAGATTTAATTTCAAGCACCTCCTTGGGTTTGTAAGCCTAAGAAGAATCCAAATACTCCTTTGGATTGTTTATTTTGATGCAATTTAATTCAAGCTTGCTACTCTTTCCTTTAATTCAAGTAAGTTTCCTTTCAATTTAATGTTTTATGCTTTATTTCCATGCTTTGTTCTTCATTTCCATGCTTGTTCTTCATGTTATGCCTTTTGCCTTAGCACCTTGAATTCATGATGAAACATGTGAATTGACTATGGATTCTAGTTGAGTGACACACCTAGGCTATAGATCGGGTCCTTGATCGTCATGATTTTGAGATTTTCCTATGCTTTATTTTGATTCTTATTTTTATGCTTTGTTTTATGCTTAAATCTTAGATCTACTCTTTGTTGCTTGTTATTTTCCTTAAAGTTTTGAACTTTCTTGTTAATTTACATTTCTCTTTACATCCACGCTTTCAATTTTTACTAATTTGCATTATTTAGGATTTTATGCATAGTTGTACCTTGTGCTTGCATGCTTGTACTTGGTGAAACAATGCATTTTCTTGCTTATTTTCATTATTGCTTTGCTTATTCAATTTGAGGCATAAGACGAGGCATTCTACCAACTTGCACTTTCAATTTTAGGATAGTTAGATATTTTAATTGCTTTATTTTCATTTTCTCTTTATTTTTCAAGCTTGAAACACCTTGAAACTTGCAATTGAATCGAACTCGGATAATACCAAGCCATGAACCCATTGATTCATTTCAACACCACGAAAACTCTTCTAACAAAATGGCGCCGTTGCCGGAGATCGAACCCGGGTCACCCGCGTGATAGGCGTGAAATAAAAAGTCGGGAATGTGGGTGAATGAAAGGGTTTRGAATGAAAGGTTGGTGAATTGGGAAAGGTGAAGCGATAATAAGCTTTGAGTTTTAAAAGATAGGATCTTGTGTGTTATTGATCACGTTTGATCGTGTGTTAACCACTATATCCATATATTCCATACCTTACCAAAGAGCCAACATTACAACCCATAATAAAGACCTCGTTTGATTCTTGTTTGGTCATGTGCTACGAGCAATCTTGAGCGTCCAATTTTTGAAATCTTGACAAGGTGCATGTATTGACCGACTCGAGCGTACACACGTCCCATATTAAAGACTTGAGCGAATTGAGCGAACACCCTCAAAATACCACTTGAGAGGAAGTCATCGTTTTGGCTTGCAATTGAGAAAGAGTAATACGAGCAATYCTTGARGATAACGAGTTGATGTTGATATTTTCATCTTATTAATAAAGATAAGCACAAGGATTTTTCTTTTTACACAATGATCATTGCGTGTACACTCTCGATTCTTTTCGTTGTTCGAGGACGAACAAACCGATAAGTGTGGGGTAGTTGTTTTGCATGTAATTGTTGTGTTTTTCCTTCTATTTTTAGTTAGAGTTTTATGTTGATTTTAGTAGTTTTTAATATAATTTTATTAAGTTTTTATGTGGTTTTTCTTGTTTTGTTGTTTTTCACTTGACTTTTTAATTTTACGTTTAATTGGGTTAAATGGTTTCAATTAATTGAGGGTTTGGTGTAATTTTAGATTTTTATGTTTAAAAATTCCTATTTTTATAGGTAAAGGCATTGAAGGCCAAAAGTACTAGCCAAGGCAAGCCAAACTCCAAGCCAAAAGAGGCTAAAAAACGCCCAAACATTCTGGAATACTAGCCAACTCGCGCCACATCGAGCCATGGTCGAGCCATCTCGAGCCACATCGAGCCATGGTCGAGCCATCACGAGCCATATCGAGCCAAAATGTGCCAAAAAGCTAGCCAAGGGTCTAGGAAAGTGCCTTCGGGTCAAACTTGGTCAAAATATGGATTTTCAAGCCTTAAAGGCTATTTTGGACCATTTAAACCCAATTAAATGTAATATAAATAGGAGACTTCTTTCATTTTGCAAAAAAACACCTCTCATTTTCTCCCAACCCAAGCATGGGTTTGGGGATTAAAAATCCTCTCTCTAGATTTAATAACCAACTTCCCAATAACTATTACTAGTACTAATTTACCCCCATTTATTATAAAAACAATAAAAAAAATCTCTAAATCAAAGCTAATTATCTTCTCCCTCTTTTTGTCTATAGTTAATACTATTAGTTAATAATAGTATGAAATTCCCTATAAATCTATACTACACCATTTCATTTAGACATTGTATTCATTGATTTCATATTGAATTATATACTACATATAATACTAATTTTGTACCACTTTAACAAATAGTTTATTTTTTGAGTAATTATTTAATTTAAGACTACTGATCGTTCAAATGTTCCTGAAAGACAAATATTATGTGAATTTAAATCCATATTATATTTCGTATTTTAGTTGTAGTATGAAATTTAATATGAATTCATATTCTCATGTCTCATTAACCACGACTAATATTAATTACTAATTACTAATTCAGCTAGTATGAAATTCAATATGAATCAATACTAATTTGTCTCATTTATGCATTGTATTCTAAGATTTCATATTGAATTACACACTACATCTAACCTTAAAAGAAATTGTTGATTCAAGAATATTGCACTTATTACCTATTTTGCAGTATTTAATTCTACTCCCTTAATTATTTACTAATAATTCCTTTAATAGAAGATGTTGTTCAAAGGTAATTAATTATAGGCTATAAACTGATTAAGAATGTGAGGAGAAAATTAATTATACTAAGAAATTTTGGAAAGTAGGATTAGTGCTCTTACCATGCGTAAGAAGATTTCATATGTATTAGATTAGGGTATAATTGACAATTTAAATGATAATTTATGATTTAATGGGATTAATATGACCTTAATAGGAATAAAGAATTAAGTGGATTGTATGGAATTTTATTTGTTCAAAAGTGTATGAAATGAGAATTCTCCCTTAAAATATTACTATTTTTAAATTATATACGTCTAATGGGGCCCACCATCTACATTCTTATTAACGTTATACTATATATTCTAATAAAAATATTAAAAGTGGACCCTATCGCTACCAACTTTCAAATTATTATATATCTAAAAATATATTTCAAAACCACCCATGCAATGTAATCTCAATTTTCATTCGAAAACCAATAAATTCTCAATTTTCACTTTTTACACTAGAAATTGAAAACTGAAATGAAAATACATCCATACATCACCTATATTTTTTTTGACGAGATAGTGATATGGATATAAATTGTCAGGTAGATGATTAGGTATAAATTCTCGGGAAAATTCCTAACTACTCCATAAGAGATAAAGAAATATCCCTACTAGTCCTACCAAATCTAAAGTTCCTTAAAGACTCTAAGCTGCTAAGTGTAGACAATATTACCCTGTGAAATTGGTACCCGTATTGCATGCTAGTGAAATTGAATTTTATTTTCTAATCTTTCTCTTTCTTGTCAATTAACCGTAATTGAAGCAATTTTAAAAATTTTAATTTCTCCCTCTCGAACAAAACTTGCCAACTCAAACTGAATGAGAATTCCAAACTGGTACGTTTGAACCTTCGGTCCAAATCAAATCCCTTCACCTACGGAATTTGGAACAGGAAAGCAGAATTCAGAACTGATTCACTTGAAGCTTCGGTCCAAATCAAATCCCTTCTCATGCGGAAATTGAAACTGGAAATTCAAATTCCAAACTGATTCGTAGAATCTGTCTCCAAATTGGAAAAACCCGCACAAACCCATTGAATTTCATTCAACAATTCCACCTCATCCTTTGAACCTTTGCTCCAAATAAAATCCCATAACCTGCGCATGTGGAAGGGATTCGCGAAGTGATTCTGGGCCAAGAAATAATTGGAAAATCTCTTCCAATTTTAGTTGAATTGTTCAGTTATAAATAATCTTGGCCATATGTCGAGGAGAGCGAATAAGAATCCACGTACCAAGTAAGTTGTGTAATTGTTGCTAATCTGCTTTTTTTTTTTTTAGTTTTTCAATTAGTTTGTAATTGTTTTCTACTGAATTTAGTCGAATCAAGACCAGAATCCATCGAATGAATTAAACTACCCCTGTATCAGTAGTTCAGATTTGTAGCTAGAACCGAATCCATCGAATCAATTAAACATAGTTTTTTAATTTTAATATGTAGTTTATATTTGTAGCTTGCATAATTAGAAATTGTCGTTGTGCTCTTCGATGTCATTTTGCTTGAAAATGTCATTTTGTAATTGATCAATTTGTTGTTTGTGTCTAATGTAGTTCCAGATTTACTGGATTAAGGTATGATATGTGTGTGTGTGTGTATCTTCGCAAGTTTTGGATTAAGGGTGTAGTTAAATAAGTAGTTTGGAATTGAATCAATAGTTTAGATTTGTAGCTAGAACCGAATCCATCGAATGATATAAACACAGTTTACTTTTTGTTGCTATGTAGTTTAGATTTGTAGTTTGCATAATTAGAAATTGTCGTTGTGCTCTTCGATGTCATTTTGCTTAAAAATGTCATTTTGTAATTGATCAATTTGTTGTTTGTGTTTAAAGTAGTTCCAAATTTAATGGACTCTATAATTGTGGGTTCCTCTTTGTGCATTATTGTTACGGATCTTTCTGCAAAACATATTCAATTTTAATTCTAAACATTGCAAATTTTTTAAAAACTGCTTTTAATAAGATTCTTGTCAAACCTGCTTGACTTTGGATGTACGTGTGTGTCTGCCGCAATTCAAAACTACTCTTAAATAATAAACTAGTTTTAAAAAATCCAAAACTTTCTTTTCAAAAATACAAAACTACTCTTGAATAAATACAGTTTGTGTTTGGGTCAGACATTAGTAGGAAAGTGGAAGACTGTTAGAAGTAGAACATTAATAAACTTTGTAGGTTGTGTCATAATGGCTATCTCGAACTGTTGTAGGAGTAGTTTATTATATATGCAGCAAATGCAATTGGTCAAGTAGTTTTGAGTTTAAAGACTAACTAGTTTCGAATAAGTTTGTGTTTAATGTAGTTCCAGATTTACTGGATTAAGGTATGATATGTAAGGCATTGGCCAAGTCCCGACCTACTTAAAAGCTCAAGAAGGGGGAAATATTTGCTTAAATTGTGTTAAATAACCATAAGCCTATCTTTTTGGCGGAGGGAGTACATTTTTTATTTATCTGATTTCATTATTTTTGTATTTATTTTATTTTATAATATTTATGATTTTTTTTTTGTTTTTCTAGTCCACGGATTATTAAATAAATATTTATATTTTAATTATATTTGTATTCAGTTTTAAAATATTTTGAGATTTATTTCCAGTATTTTGAAACACGTGTGATTTTATTGTTTTTTTTTTTCATTACTAAATGTATTTAATTATTAATTATAACAAGAATATAATTTTTTTTATATATTTGATTATAACCTAATCTTATGGCAAAAAAATGGCTACCCGTAATAGAATTGACTCTTGTACGTAGAAAATGTATACTTTGATTGCTACTTAATAAATGAACGATTTATTTATTGGTTTTTATTGAAAAAAATGTATTAAACTCAATTTATAATACTTAGATTATTAAAACTTTATTATTTGAAGTAAACTATAATTATAACATATTTTACTTATAATATTCAACTTAAATATCAAATGCCAAGAAAATAAAATAAAAAACTAATGTATATTTTTATTGAATATTAATAGTTTATATGTCATTATTATTGTGAATGTATGTAAATAACCTTTCCTATATTAACTATTCCCAATTATATTATTAATTTATATTTTCATTATATTAATAAGAATATATAACTTCAAATGTAACATATTAATTTAAAGTATTACTAGTATATTTTTGTATAAATCTAATTTATATTTACATTAGATATATAAAATATTACTATTATAATATTCATTAATGTTGTTAATGCATCATTGAAATAACTTTGAAAGTAACATGATTTATACTGGAATTATATTAAATTTAACTCTATATGAGGGTTATTATGATATATAATTCTTAGCAATATTTTATTAAATATATAAATATTAGTAGTTTCTTTTTGAATATTAACATCATTAGTTGTAAAATTCATATATAGTAGTTTAAAAGCTATTATATTCAATAATATATATATATATGTGTGTGTGTGTGTGTGTGTGTGTGTGTGTGTGTGTGAGTGCGCGCGGATATAGAAAATAAAATTTAGTGGGGCACCAACGTAATAATTTAAAAAATACTCAAAAAATCATCACATTACACAACAAATATAAAATTTAATAAGGGTTCAAAATAAGTATATTACTATTGTTCCCGTCGAGTTATTATATATTGAAATTGACTTACAATTTTATCATGCTAATAATAAAAAATAACTCTTTCTCTAAATATGTAACTAAAACAATTATGTAATATTTGATCCCTCATGCTATTACACAATTTTTTCCATATATCATTTTGAAAAATACTTTTTTTACACTTGTCATCATCACATGAGAAGTAACACTAATTTCGAAAGAAATTATACTTTTGGGAAGTTTAATACTTCTCTTTATACAAATGAAAGAATATGAATTAAACAAATCATAATACTATTATGATTTGTAGAGCAAAATAATGACTAAGATTTAAGTGAATACCTATAGCAATAGTTATTTCTTTACTTATAGCAATAGTTATTTCTTTACTTAACACGTCTACAAATAAAATTTCAAGCGGGCAAATGCTAAAACCAATAAAATATTTTCAACTATTGGTTTAAATAATAAAAAACCTAAAATTTAAAAGACTTGATGATAAACAAGAACCATCAACATTTAAGCTTAAATCTACGTGAATATCACCAAAAAATTCATTATACATCACTTAGTCTAAACAATTAAAGATTAGCATTCAAAAATTCAAATAGCAAAATTAGCTAATGTAGAAATAAATAGACCTTTTTCAATTTTCAATTCCTTGAGCAGATATCCTATCCACCTCATCTCTACCGCAGTGTTCGGTAAACTCTTGTATTCTGCCTCAGTGCTTGACCTCGACACAAAACCCTGTTTCTTCGAACTCCATGATACAAGATTATTGCCAAGATAGACACAAGAACCACTAATAGACTTCCTATCATCGAGGTCGGCAGCCCAATCAGAGTCAGAAAAACCAGTTAAATGAAAATTTGGGGCTTTCGTTATTCTCAGTCCATGATCAATAGTGCCCGCCAAGTATCTCGGAATTCACTTTAGGGCTCTCCAACTCGTGTTTAAGGGATTAGGCATGAATTGACTAACTTTGTTAACGCTGAAGGAAATCTCAGGTCGCGTAATAGTGACATATTGTAGACCTCTGACTAAACTTCTGTAAAGAGTAGGATTTATACCTGTGCTGATTCCCTTGAATCTAGATAGGTTGTTGAAGTTATCATTGTAGTGGGAACCGGCTTAGATGACATCATATTATCTCGCTTGAGAAGCTCTCTTATGTACTGTCCTTGACTCAAATGCATTTCATCAGCGGATGTGGTAAAATAGATTCCCAAAAACTGTTTAACACTGCCCAGCTCTTTCAGTGCCAGAACCTTCTTCAAATTGGCAACTATTGAAGCGACCTCGTTCTCATCGCTCCTCGTAATCAGTATGTCATCTACATAGATGAGGAGATAAATTCTTGGCCCATTATTCAACCTGTAAAAAAGAGAAGCATCATTTTTTGAACCTTTGAATCCAAGACCTTAGAGTATTCCTTGAATCTTGCCAAACCATGCTCTAGAGGCCTGTTTAAGCCCATAAATAGCCTTGGTGAGTCTGCAGACAAGCTGTTTGTCTTTTTGTTCAAAACCGAGAGGTTGTTTCATGTAGATCACTTCCTGTAAATCTCCATGTAGGAATGCATTATTGATATCAAGATGCTTAACATCCCATCCACAAGAAACAACAATGCTTAAGATTATCCTTATTTTGAGGTGGACATGGTGGAGAAGAACTAGAGTGATCAGTAGAAAGGGGTGGTAATTGCACAACGAGGGGAACCATAGTGTTAGGGCTTTGAGGTGTGTTGGAGCGATTTCACCGAGGTTATTGGTGGGAAAGAGGAGTTTGATCAGGCAATGAGATTGGAGATGTGGAAACATTATTCAGAGGTGTAGATGGTGTGTCTATTTGAGAAGATGAAATGGGAAAGGTATGGTATTGGGTTTGTGAGAGTATGGATGGCAGAGGTGAAAAACTGAAGTGTGGAGAGTTAGCGACCTGTTTAGACCTGTATGGGAACTCATGCTCACTGAATACAATATTTCTGGAGATAATCACCTTCCCAGAAGGTAACAGGACTTTGTATCCTTTGTACTGAGTGTTGTAACCAAGGAAAGTACATGGAAATGACCTGTATTGAAGTTTGTGGGAATTATAGGGTCTGATGTGGGATAAGGGCAAGATATCCTTTGATTTATACCATTATCTTGACAAAGCAAGAGGTTTATATTCAGTGCCACCATCTGATTGAAAATTTTTGATCTTGCAGTTCAGTTGATTTTCAACAAGGTTCTTAAAATGAACAAAGGCATTTGAAACTTCTGATTTGGACTTTAGAAGATAAATCCACGTATATCTACCAATGTGGTTAATGTTCACTCCAACTCCATTTCCCATTTAGATTCTGTTCCCTCTAGCATATTCTGTGTAACGCCCCGATTTCACTTTAGTCAAATAGGATTTATATTTAAGAAAAATATGACGAAACCTTGGCGTCACAATAAATGTCAAGACTTTCAAACTTTACGCAGCG
>BMAC01000313.1:920048-977046 GCA_014905375.1 Phtheirospermum japonicum
CAATGTAGTATGTTTATTTTCTATGTAGTTTGGAACTTGACCGATACATGATATAGTTTTGAAATTTAATCGAGTAGTTCTGAGTTTTTGAAGAATAGTTTTGAGATTTACATGAGTGGTTCTGAATTTACATGAGTAATTTTGAAATTTACACGAGTAGTTCTGAATTTACATGAGTAGTTCGTCAGTTTACACGAGTAGTTTTGAATTTAAACGAGTAGTTCTGAACTTACACGAGTATTTCTGAATGTACATAAGTAGTTCTGATTTATACACGAGTAGTTCTGAAATTTCGAATAATAAAATAAAATATTTATAAAGGGTAATTTAGTACTCTTATATAATTTTTGGATTAAATGAGAAGTTGAGATTTCAATGGCCTATTTGGGAAAAAACATTTCACTAATGGTTTATATGGGAATTGACCCTTATTTTTATATAGGACAAAATACCTACTCATTATTAGTCAATTAATGTGTAGAGTTAAAAAAATTGTATCTAATTACTTTAAAACAGGGAGGATGGATTACCGGGGTGATAAAAAAGATCAATGTCAAGTTGTTCAAAAATCGAATAGTTGAAGGTCGCGTTTCTGCGATTAGAAACTATTACGTAGAGAACAACACTGGAAAGTTCCGCACTACTGTGGCCAAATTCAAAATTATTTTCCATAAGAAAACAATTTTGGTCGACGTTAAAGAGGATTCTTTCCCCAATTACGTATTCGATTTTCGACCTTTCTCAACACTTACCGACGTCAACAAAGTTGACGAGACAATGTTGTTCGGTAAGTTTCTTAATATTTTTGAATAATAACAAACATATACAAATCGATCATATTTTAACTAATTTAGTTAAATTTGTTATTGTAGATGTAATTGGAAAGGTGTCGAAAATCCATAACCCTCAAGAGAAAGAATTGATGGGAGGACGCCGAGCAAGATTGATCGAAGTTATTCTCGAAAAATTGAGGTAATTTCCACTTATAAGATTGCTTAATTAATTAATTAATAAGTTATTTGTTTAGATTGTTTTATATATAGATTAGGAGTAAATAATTATTTTTTGTTATTTTTTGGTATTATAGTGGTCGTCGCTTAAGTTGTACTCTTTGGAGCGAATATGTTGACCAAATTTTGGCTTTCGAAAGTGGGTTGTCCGTGGAACCTCCCGTGATGATCTTGCAAATGTGTCGTGCAAAGGTATATAGAGGTAATAATATAATTATGTTTCTAATTGCAGCTTTCTTTATTTGAATTATATTTTTGATCAGTTTTTCAATTTCAGCATGTTATATTCTTCTATTATTAAATTCTATTTATTTTATGTTTTTAAAACTTATTTTTTTAATAGATTTCAGATTCTGTTTATTCTAAGAAATTTTCTAATTGCATTTTTTTATTCGAATTATTATTCTGAACTATTTTTCAATTTCAGCATGTGTTGTTACTCTTCTATTTTTAAACTCTGTTTATTTTTTTTAAAATCCTATTTTTTTAATAGATTTTAGATTATGTATATTCTAAGGAAATTTTCAGAATCGCATTTTTCTATTTTTAGATTTTGTTTATTTTAATTATTTTAGAATATTTTAATTGAAAAATCGTTCTTTTAATTTCAATTTTTGGAAAGAATCTCATTAAATCATTCGTTAATCTATTAAAATAATTATAATTTTATAATTATAGATACAATTACTCTATCAAATTCATTTGAGGTGACAAAGTTGGTTACTTCCGGTTCAGTGACGAAAATTATCGAATTTAAAATCAGGTATGTTTTTTGAAATATGATTAATTCTATTAGTGTTTGATAAAACTGTGTTTATTGTTTATTTAATAAATTTTAAACTGTGAATTTTAATAAATATAGAATTCCAAAGGGGTCGGCGAATCCGACGAAGAGTATTAGCCGCGGTAGTTTAACACTATTGCGTAGTGAAGTTGATGAGATTGCCACCGGCAATGTCGTCTTCCATCTGGTCGACTATTTGTATACCGTTGAAGAGGTACAATTGTTGTGAATTTGTGTTGTTATTAGATTTTTATTTTTAATGTTTAATTTTTTAATAGAATACTATTTTCAATGGTGGTACAGCGCATGCACGAAGTGCCATAGAAAGCTTGAGGAAGATGAGAATCAATTCAAATGAGGGGGATGCATGAGATAGATTTCTTCGGGCGTCTTTAGGTAAGAAATTAGGTTACTGAAATAATGATTGACCCAATACTTAATCTTTTAGACAACTTTTTAATATCATGTTTTTCTTCATATGAAGGTACAAAGTAAGGATTGAAATTTTGGACTCCACGGTTAACGCATCCCTACTTTGCAGGGATCGGGAGGCTGAAAATTGATTGGAAGGTCTTCCCTTGACCTTCGTGTTTAATTTTTGGAGGTAGGGCATAAAGTTTTATAAATTTTGGCGAAAGGTTTTTTCATTTTAAACAAATTTAATGTGGTCTTTTTTGGCGATGTAGAATCTCACCGATGAAGATCTGCCCAAAGAATTGCTTAAACTCATAGATCAAACGGTTCTATTTAAGGTGAAGGTCAATATGGGCCAAATTCACAATGTATAAAGTGCATTTTCTGTTGTGCGATTGATTACCGACCCATCTTTAGTAGCTAAATACAACAAGTGGACCGTCGAGGAGGATGTAAGTTAGACTATTTCCGAAATTTATAGATTTTTATACGGAAGAGAATAATGTTTAAAATTTGTAGATTTTTTGAACAATAAGATCTCAGATATAAATATAAGAAAATATTAATATTTTGAAAGGTCGTAAATTATAGGTGTTTCTTAATATCCAAGTTGTATAAACTCTATAAAATTATCCAATTATTATGTTCCATAATAATTGTAGAAAACTTAATAAAAGAGATTTGAAAAATATTTTTTTAACATTAAATCATATAAATTCATTATTGAGAAGTTTGTGATATGATATATTTAAAATTAGAAAAGAATTTTTTATATTTTGCAGGTAAGTCCTCGGGCTTTTGTTAGAAAGTACTTTCTATTTTTAAGAATCCTGATAACCGAAGATTCTATTTAGAAGATAAGTTATATGATTATCTTTTAACTATTAAATATAAAAATATAATTCGTATCTTACCAATTTTCAAAATATTTGTTTTAAATATCTCTCTGTGTGCCTATAAGATTATCTATAATTAACCCCAACATCATAAATTTACTGCCGCGTAGTCGGCAAGTGTAATAGGGTTTACAATATTATTAAATCTGGATATAAACACATAACGGAAATCAGTATTTGGAGCAGCGCATTTGTAGTAAACAATATGGGGAGGAAGACCGATATCATACGAAAAAGAGCACAAACAAACAATACATTGGCAGATAATTCTTTTTTTTTAATTATGTTTTAAACTTAATATCAGTAAGAACTTGTCGTACATGTCTTCCTGTAAATCCTTTAAATTTGCAATTAGTAAATTAGAGAAATTAATATTATATTTATATTGTATTTATAAGTTATTAGGTTTTTTGAAATACTTAAAAAGAATCATGTGCAGAATTTTTTTTTTACCTGTTTAAGTGCAGTCCTATAAGTTATTTTTCCCGAGATGTGTATTTTCGACCTCTGATACAACAATACACAGTTAGTATTTAATTGTACTTTATTAAATATAAATTCTATTTATATAATGTAAGGATGACATTCCGATACTTATCTTTTTTCGTGCTCTGTTTGTTATCCAGAGTACTATGTTCCTTAACCTGCAATATGAATGCAATAAGTTTTAGATTAAACATATACAAATAAATATTGCATTGTAAATATAAAACAGTAGATTATATAGTGCTCTGTTTAATTTTTAGTTTTTTTTCAAAGATATGATTTCATTCGTGGTATTGTTACACCTACTTAGACCCTGGACTCCATTCAGAGGCATTATCATGCTACGATAGGTCATGTCAGGTTTCCAACCGATAAACTTTGACATATCTTTTAAAAAGATTTCAAGTTAAAAAGTATGAATTGTATTATGTGTAGAGTTAATTTGTGTACTTATCTTTTTTCTGTTGTTAGTACTCTGTTGAATGTTCTTGCTTGCTTCCTTCCTTTCCTGAGTAGCATTTTCCATGTGAAAGTGAAATATGTTAAACTCAACTAACTTAAGTAAATAAAAATCAATGAGATTACAATTTTGAACATAACATACTCAGATCAAAATGTTAACTCTGTAGACATACTCAAACAAAATAAAAATATTTACTATGTGCTGAACATAAGTTATTTTATATAATACATTGTTTTATAAAAACAATCCATAGATTAACAGATTAGTCTTTCAGTGATTACATAAATATTCCTACCATGTAGATCAAACAACATGCATAATACTATAAGAAAAAACACTCCATATAAATCAACAAGCAATCATCTCTGTTTAGAAATAAAAAACTTCTCATAAATATACTGCTCAGTCAATCATTAAAGAAAAAACACCAAACAATAGCAATCATACAAAATTGAACATGCAACTAAAGTATATAAGAAGAGATTCAATTATAAATTGTTAACATACTCATAGCAACATGTGAACACAAATGTTATTATTAAAAACAAATCATATTTCATTATGCTTCATAGGTTAATCATTCAGTGATTAAACTAATCAATTCATTCCATGTAGATCAAACAACATGCAGACTAAAATACCAAACAATAGCATTTGATTAAACATAAAATATGCAAGTTACATGTAATTATTGCCGATCAGTTTAAAAATCTACATCTGTACAATTTGAAAATAAAAGAAACCCTTCAGATAATTGTACATGCAGCAACCTGACTATTTATTTATTATTTTTTTAATTTTAAAAATAGATAATTTAATGAAACCGATAATTGGTAGTAGCAAATTTTCCATGTATATGAAACAACATGTAGACAAAAACCCATACCTATACAATTTTAAAATAAAACAAACCCTTCAAATAATTGTACATGCAGCAATCTGACGATTTATTTATTTTTTTTAATTTTAAAAATAGATAATATAATAAAAATGATAACTGGCAGTAGCAATTTTTAAATAAAAAAGATATAACTTTTAAAAGATATTTTATGCATATAAAAGAAATCATAAATCAGAAGTTTAAAGATTTTTACCTGTTTAAGGATCGTTCAACATCATTGTTCAGCCTAAAATCTTCGACTGGATCCGCAATCCATCTTTGGTAAATAGATCCTCGAATGAAATGAGTTTCCAAATAAATAGAGAGATGAACATTAGAATACCAAAAAAATTATTTTCTGAATGGATCCAACACAGTAGATTAAGCTAAAACCAGATCGATATAACTTTTTAATAGATTTAACAAATAGAATGATTTGAAACAAATCAACACATTTTCTTACAGATCTGATACGATAGACCGATTCTGAAATAAATCTATACATTTTATGAATAGATCTATAATGATAGAATTATTTAAAATCAGATCTATACATATTTTGAGTAAATCTAACACGATAAACATTTCTTTGACCCAGATCGAAAATTAGTTTCAAGATCTCAACAAGAACAGACAGATTTTGTTCAAAGTCTATGAAAAGTGGTTTGAAAATTATATTTGTAATATTAGATTGGTTGAAGAACCTGTACCTGATTAGAATCCCTGCAAGTTTTGAATCTGGCGTAATTTGTTTTCGGAGTTCATATATCTGAAAGGTTTGTGGTATGTTACGGTGTTTAAAAAGAAAATCTCACTATATCGGTAAGATTGATTTCAGACCAACTAGATATGAGAAACAAAATAATGGAGCCGTTAAGATTGTGGAATGAATTTATGGATATTGTGTCTGGATATAAACGGCGGAATGAAGCAGAGAGCTGGGATGAGCGGCGGAGTGGAGCAGAGGCCAATTCTGGAAAGGAGCGGGGAGGGGTTCGGTCTAGGGTAAGGTGGAGGTTGGAAATGAGGCTTGGGGGCCGAAAAACTAGGGACTCTCCCTTTTTTATACCTAGGTTTAATCGCACGCGTCTGATGATGACCGTTCGATTCAAACCATTAGATCCTGACCGTCCGATGTTTTATGAGTTGGATTATGGGCCGGATCTGGTTTTAATATCGGGCATATCTGAATTCTAATTGGGCTCATCATATTGGGCTTCAGAGAATTTAATTTGGACTCAAATTAAGTTAATGTTAGGGTTGAATTTAATTATCTAAATGGGTTAGATTATTAAATCAAGCCCATAAAATATTTATAAATTAATTTTAATAATTTAAATTTATAGGAATTTTAAAATTATATGATGATGTCATTAAATAAATTTTAATGATTGTCTTTAAATTAAATTAATTAATTTTGCGTTAACGGATATATTTCAATTTTTTATTTCGAATTCCATGCACGTATATTAATTAATTTTGTTTGTATCTTTGATTATCTATTATGATGTAAGATATTTTATCATGTGTATTTAATTAATTATTATATACATGGTATAGTATACATTTAATTTGTTTTGACATCATTCTCTATTACTGTAGACTAATCTAATTTAATCTTCTTATTTTAATAATAATAAATATAAATATAATATCGGATTGTTTGTAATTTTAGAGATTTTTTACGATATTGTCAGATTACTTTCGTTCAACTATGTTATTATTCAATGATTTGAATTTATTTTTTGGTTGTAATTGTTTAGATTCAAGTAGGTAAGTGAATATATATTAAATTACATATATATATATATATATATATATATATATATATATATATATATATATATATATATATGTATATATAATTTATATGATATTTATATTTTATTATTGAGTGAATTGTTAATATAATTTAGTTGTAATTTTGTAGATTTGAGTAGGTGATTAAATATTCAATAAATTGAGTATATACTTATATATAATTATTAATAAGATTGTTTTTTATCAAATATATTAATATTCAGTGAATTATCAATATGATTTAGTTGTAATTCTGTAGTTTTAAGTAGGTGAGTAAAATTTATTAAATCTTAATATATATATATTTATCGTAAAAAAAAAGATTTGATAATTTTATTTTAATTCTCATTCACGTATATTAATTTTATTTGCTTTATTCATTCATTTTATGAACGAATTGTGTGTAATTGTGTTATGCCAGGAGATCATTTAATTAAAAAATATGTTAGTATTAATTTAATGTAAATATTTAAATTTTTTAATTGATGTATTTATTCTTTATATATATGTAGATCTAGATAACCTAGAGACTCAGGTTATTATTTTATTTTTACATTTTTATATATAGAAAATTAATTTCTACAATATATTCCGGAATATATAAATTTAAGATGATAAGTTCAAGATTCATTCATGTTTATTAATTTATTTATTTTTATCTTTTTATTCATTTTCTTATGTATTTATGATTTGTTTGTTAAATTTCTACTATTCAAAATTTATGATTTTATTTATTTAAATATTTATTATTTGTTCTTAACTGTATGATTGTCACAGGCAGTGTGAGTATGTCTGAGAATACATTTTCGTGCGTGACCTCAAGAGTGCTATCAAGCGCGAGCGCAATTGAAAATACGGCTCATTTAACGGAGTTGAGGCTAAATTGCTTGCACGATTGTATATATCTCGACACATTGGGTTCAATGATTTATATGTAGTTATGTTAATGTACGCTAAAAACCTATGTTTATCTTATTTTATTTATTGGAACTAATGGTTATCCAACAATTCTTATAGGCTCCTCTATACCAAATGAAAATGTAACTATCAAGTCGAAAAGACATAAGACTGGCGATAGAATTTCACATTTTTAACGCTCAGCCTTTAGTGATGTCACTAATGGTATATTTTTTAATTCAGCTTCGATATTGATTTAAAATAATTTACGGTGAAATTGGTAAATTTGACGTGAATGTTTGTGACTTATGAAAACCGTAGTTATTCATCCGAGGCGGCTGTCTAGACCCCACAATGAACATTTAAACAATGGTTGTGATGGTTCTAATTCAAGAATATTCGTTGACTTCACAATTGATGATCCAACGGACAGTATAATTGTTGATGATAGTACCTTTGTGAGGAATTTAGTCCCGAATATTGATAATCTGGCACATGTGAATCAGATATCATCTACTTTGAGTGTTGGTCAGTTAATTTTCAAGACTAAATAAATATAACGTACTTTGGGAATTGATTTATAAGTTTCGTAGTTAAAATTGATCTATTGATTTGAATTATTTTGTCTACAGCCCCGGTCAAGAGAAGACCCTATACACGAAGGAAGAACGTTGTTTTAAATCTTCCTGATGTTGCAGTCATGGAGATAGACAAATCGTCCAATGATCGAAAGAAAAAAACCTCTACGTGTGCTGGTCAGTCGTAATCTAATAAATTCTTGAATCCTTATTTTATTAGATTTTATGAAAATTATTCGTTACCGATAGCTTTTTCTATTTTGAGCTGCAGCTCCAATTAATAGACGACCATACGCGTGTAGGAAGAATATCGGTAGAGGGACCGGTAGCTCAAGCAATGTAATTGATCTCACGGATGAACTGATCAGCAACAACACATTACCATCGGGTACATGTTTGTTTTATTGAGCTATTGATATCACTCCCATGAACATTCCCATCATTGTCAACATCAGTCTTCCAGTATGATATATTTAATTAATTCGCAGAGTATTGGGATATTGGAGATGCGAGCTATCGTTGTAGGTTTTGTGGTTCGATGTTTTGGTACGAGGAGAGGTTGAGGTCCCATAATAACGCAACGAATAAAGACTACAATGGGTTTTGTAGTTGCGGCATCATTGACCTCCCTCGGTTGATGGAGCCGCCTGCGTTTCTCCATGAACCGTTGCATGGAACCAACAATACAAGCAAACACTTTCAGGATAACATTAGATCATATAACAGTATATTCTGTTTTACGTCCATGGGGGGGGAGGATTGACAGCGATGTAAACAAAGGAGGTGGTCCTCCGATTTCCAGAATACATGGTCAGAACTACCACCTGATTGGTGGTCTATTGCCAGAAAATGGTGGAACCCCTAAGTTTGCACAGCTTTACGTGTATGATACGAAACATGAAGTTTCCTACCGGATGAATTCAGTGAGGTTTTTTGCGTGAATAATAATTATAATATTTATAATTGTGAAGGTCTTGCTATTGTTTACATCATGGCTTATATTTAATGAAACGTCTTTTGTGTCGACTGTGTTGTGACGTTGGCAAGTAGGATTGGCTAATAACTTATGTGAAGAGATTGTTGACGGGTTGAAGCAAATGTTGGACGACCATAACGAACTTGTGAAGACGTTCAGAATGGCAAAGGATAAAATGCAGGAGTGTGGTCATACTGATGTTCGAGTGCATCTTATTGGCAAGAGGACTAATAACAGGGACGAATGTACACGTAATCTGCCCACTTACAACGAAGTTGCCGTGTTGGTTGTTGGTGAATTTGATAAAGCTATGGGGGATAGGGACATAGTGGTTGAATCTCGCAGTGGTTCCTTGCGCAGGATAAATGAGCTGAATGGATCGTAATTGGCCTTGCAGTATCCTCTGTTGTTACCTTATGGGGAGGAGGGTTACATAGAGAAGATTCTGTTTACGGAGAGAAAAAATAAAACCGAGAAAGGACGGAAATATATCAGCGTCCGTGAATACTTTGCATTCAGGCTTCATGATAGGTAGGACGAGCCCTTTACTATTCTTTCGTCCAGACGATTATTTCAGCAATTTGTCGTGGATGCGTACACCATGGTCGAGATGGCTAGATTAAAGTATATTTGATTTAATCAGAAGAAACTTCGGTGTGATATTTACAGGGTTTGGCTGATGCTGTCATGCACGTTTATGCTGATCCGTCTGCCCGGGGCAAGCGTATTATATTGCCATCTACCTTTACCGGTGGAGCCCGCTTCATGATACAAAACTATCAAGATGCGATGGCCATATGCATCAAATTCGATTATCTGGATTCGCTCATAACGTTCACGTGCAACCCAAGCTGGCCCGAGATTGTTTGTTTCTGAGATGCACGTAGTCTTAGAACCAAGGACAGGACAGACATCGTCTGTAGAATTTCTTAAGGCGAAGTTGGACAAGCTGATAGAAGATCTTCGCCAGAATCAAGTATTCGGGCAGGCTGTTGCAGGTGGGTAAAAGTTTACCTTTATCCATTACCATGTGTCGAGTGTACGTATTTTTCATTAATATATGTCTGTATTTCTGCTTAAACCGCCGATTATAATATGTATTTATTTTTCTTAAAAATACGTGCAGTTGTGTACACGATAGAGTTTCAGAAGCGTGGGTTACCGCATGCTCACATATTGTTGTTTCTGGTGAAAGAGACTAAGTATCCGACTCCTGTGGATATAGATAGGATAATTTTGGCCAAAATACCTGATGAGGCATCCGACCCCACGTACTATGAAGCCGTGAAAACACATATGATGCACGGACCATGTGGTGTTGTAAAGAAAAACTCCCCATGCATGGTTGAGGGCCGGTGCACGAAGCATTTCCCGAAATAGTATTTGGAGGCTACGTTGATTGACGATGAGGGTTATCTGCGTTACAGGCGTAGAGATAATGGGAAAATGCTGGAAAAGGGTGGTGTCCCCCTAGACAACAGATATGTTGTCCCTCACAATCGTCGACTGTTGATGAAATACGGTGCACACATCAATGTGGAATGGTGCAACCAATCAAGGTCTATCAAGTATCTGTTCAAGTATGTCAACAAGGGAAATGATCATGTGACCGCTGCTTTCTATCAGAGCACTGACTATGGTGAATCTGACAAACCCATTGACAAAGTGAACATGTATTACGACTGCAGGTGTGTTTCTTCGTCTGAGGCGGCATGGAGGTTGTTGGGTTTCGAACTGAAGTATAAGTACCCTCTGATCACGCGTCTCAGCTTCCATCTGGAGAACGAATAGAGCATTGTTTATGAAGAGAACGAGGATATAGAGGATGTCCTGAATAAAAAAACAGTGAAGGAAAGCATGTTTCTTGAGTGGATGGAAGCGAATAAGAAATATCCTCAGGCGAGACTTCTGACGTATGTAGAGGCACCCTCTGAGTTTGTATGGGACAGGTATGCGAGGAAGTGGAAGCCCAGGCAACGCGTTCCGTGTGTTGGTAGGTTGTATTATGTTCCCCCTGGCTGTGGGGATAATTACTACCTGAGGTGCTTGCTTACTGTTGTCCGCGGAGCTACTTGCCATGCAGACTATAGGAAGCACGATGGTGTTCAGCATGCGTCATACCGTGAGGCATGTTATGCACGAGGTTTGTTGAAAGAAGATAGGGAGTACATTGATGGCATCACCGAAGCAAGTGAGTGGGCCTCCACTCAATCTCTCAGGTGTCTTTTTGTGTCGCTACTGTCGGCTGATACTCTTGCTAGCCCCGAGGAAGTGTGGGACATGAGTTGGTAGTTTCTGTCGGAGGATGTGCTCTACAGGCAACGTCTGATTTTTAAAAATCCAGGTATGTGCACGTGGTGGTGCGTAATGAATCATGATTATAATTTATTGAATCTACTATATTAGTTATTGTTATTGTGTTTGAGAGTGCTATGACCGAAACGTGTGTTGTTACTTGACAGGATTGAATTTGAGTGAGTCTCAGGTAAATGATTTAGCTTTGGTAGAGATTAAGAAATTATTGAGATGTCAAGGGAAGAGCCTGCGCGATTATGATTTCATGCCATTTCCGGAGACCGATGGTAGCGGTGTTGGTCACAGTAGATTGATCCAGGATGAGTTGAACTATGATCGTAAGGCATTATTTGCTGAGCATGCCGAACTTCTCTCGAAAATGACGAGTGAGCAGAAGGGTGTGTACTCAAATATAATGAGTGGGGTCGAGTCCGATGGTGGTGCTATGTTCTTCGTGTATGGCTATGGAGGTACGGGAAAAATGTACCTTTGGAGAACTCTATCCGCTAGGTTGAGGTCTGAGGGTCATATCGTGCTGAATGTGCCATCGAACGGCATAGCATCTCGGCTTTTGCCTAGTGGAAGGACCGCGCACTCCCGATTCGGTATCCCTCTGAATCCGCACGAAGGGTCGGATTGTAATATTAAGAAAGGCACCCCGCTTGCGGAATTGGTGATTCGTTGCAAACTCATAATATGGGACGAGGCTCCAATGATGCACAAGCATTAATTCGAGGCTGTTGAGAAGAGCTTGTAGGATATAATGGAGGATGTAGATTCGGCCATCAGGCATATGCCATTTGGTGGAAAGACCGTTGTGTTAAGTGGAGACTTTCGCCAGATATTGCCTGTTGTCCCCAAGGGCAGCCGACAGGAAATAGTGAATGTGGCTATCAATGCGTCCAGCATATGGAGGCACTGCACTGTGTTGAGGCTGACTCAGAACATGAGGCTCCAGAGTCTCGGTGATGGACAAGAACGTGCTGAGTTAGAGGAGTTCTCCGATTGGATTGCCAGAATTAGAGATGGAAAGATAGGAGGACTGAATGACGGTTGTGCTGCAATAGAAATCCCTGATTTCCATAAACGAGTATAAGAAAATAAAAGCAAAGGAGAAAGGGAATAAGAATACGTCCCTGAAAATAGTCGAGCTTCTCCAAAAAACTATGTCCAACCATCATTCGCCTCGAATCGCGTGATTGGAAATATCTTCATTAACGACCGAGAATCGCAGCTCGATTTTTTTCACAGTTTTGCAGATTTGACCACGCTAGCGGGTACCTTAGCTGTAAGGACAACCGCTAGGCCAACCGTTAAGTTCTCTTTGCAATGGTAGCGGTATGTATAACGGTCAGTGCCACCGCTAAGTAAATCGTTACCCTTCCATGCTACTTCCTAGCGGCCAGTTTAGCGGTTGAACTCGTCGTTAACGCCTGGGTGAGATTGCTAACGGTATGGATTACCACTAGGTAACCGCTAAGTCTCCAGTTTTGGCGAATTATTCAAATTTATCTGCACATCAACACCACATAAACGTACCACAACAAAGACACAGCTAATAAATAAAATAAAATAAAAGAAAAACCAAAAGAAAATCTAAGGAAAAATAGAAAAAGAAAACAAACACTTGAGTTGCCTCCCAAGAAGCGCTTGTTTAACGTCGAAAGCTCCACGCTTTCTACAAACGATGCTATCCCAGATCCAAAAATAAGTGATGATCATGCTACGCCTTAGTGTTCTCCAAAAGTAAGTGTAGGAAATTTAAATTACCAAGTCGAGCACGGAAAGCAAATAGTAGAGTTAAAGAAATAAAAACTTTAACTCGCTTCAGGGGTCTAAAAAGCGAATAATCTATCACCATGAACATATCAATAACTAATTCGGGCACATGGTGATCCACAACTTTAGGAAACACGAGGAAATTGGTCGAACATAAGAATGTATTATCCTCCAATCCATTCTCCTTCGTTTTGTCAAAATCCCCCTCAACGTTTAGGAAAATATTCGAAGCTAAATGCGGGAATAGGGGAATTGAATTTTTCTCAATCATAACATCCACCATCTCCATCTCAACATCGATCAAAGCTTTGGGTGGCTCAAAAATATACTCGGCCTTCGCATCCTTTTCAATTAATTCGTCCACCACCTCAAAAGTAAAACCTATTAACGGCTTGGGTGGCGTAACAAGAGGCTTAACAAATTCCTTCTCTAACACCTCATCAAAATTGACATCGTCCACAGCAATGTCGTTCAGATTTATCCCTAAAATCACCGCTGCCCGGTTTAAAAATTCGTCATTGTCCTTAACGTTTAAATCATCCAGCACAAGAGGAGTAAATTTATCTTCGAAAATTGGCTCATCCTCTACATCATCCCTAAATAAATTGAGCAAACTTGAATTCGCAGCATCTACCGGGACCTCCAACGGCATGACGTGAGACTCCACAGTCATATACCCTAAAGTTAGCACCACTTCTTCTTCTTCCATGCAAAACTCTGGCGAATTCATTACTTCATCAACCTCCGGGCTCTCCAATGGCAACTCTACTATATCATTATCCAACACGACATCATCAAGTACAAGAGGAACGATCACGTCTAAATTCCCCAAAACTTCCTCTTTATGCACATCCTCTAAATAAATAGGCGAGCTCAAAATTTCTTCCTCCAATAGAGGTTCCACAACATCAAGAAATGGAAACGCTAGTTGACTTTGAAGTGTATTTCTCTCTTCTTACCTTCTTTCTATAGAAGCATCGACTTGACGAATTACTTCGTTCACATACCTTTCAAGTTCAGAAAGGTTATACATTTGCACCCCATCCCTCTCATTCAACGATTCGTCAAAAGAAGCTATTATTTATTCCATAAATTGTGCAAGGTCTTCTTCCTGCACAGTGGATTGGTCAATGTCGCTTTGTTGACATATGGTCTCGGCTTCGTGATCTTGTTGCCCCTCCATTATTTGATCATTTGGATGGTAGTCTTCATAGCTCAGGTAGGAAGGAATCGAGTCAGGAGAGGTATAGGAATCGTAGCTCGTATAATTCTAAATGGCGATAATTTCCTCATGTGGTTCTTCGTAAAATATCACCGTGCATGCCTTCGCCGAATGTCCTTGGGCTCCACAATAATCACATACTTCATTAGGTAAGTAGAACGCCCACATGAACCAATCGTATACTTCCTCCCACGTTTGCAAGGAATCAGGCTCTAATTTTTCAAACCATTTCTTTGTCCGATCCTTTAGTGTGAAAGGGAAAAGTCGCATCCTTACTTGATCTCTAGTAAGCCCGAGAAGAGGGGAATTTTGGGTGATGTCCTCGCACTTTTGGAAGAATTTTAGAGGATCCTCGCTCCGAAACCCATGAAAAACCGGGAGGTACTTTTGGTCGTACTCGTCAGGATAGTAATTTCGCATTGCGGTGCTTAATAGAATGGCCGGTCGAAAGCCACGCCAATCGGACGTTATACCGTATTCAGACATTCTCTTTTTTTTTTTTTAAATATGGGTAGTTGAATCAAGTCTCAAGAGATGTACCTTGCATACACAACACTCATCGCACAAGATTAAACGTACCAGCGGAAGATAATAAAAACGAACAAAAAGAATAATTACAAACAAATACGAAAGATTAACGAAACAAGTAAAAACATAAATAAGGTTACGAAGAGCAAACACAAAAATCACAACCTTTAGCCTTCCCCGACAACGGCACCAAAATTTTGATTGGAACTTTTGTGTTCCTACTTTATAAATATTTGTCAATTATTCAAAAGCTCGCTCGCAAGAGTACGAGTTCCCATGTAGGTTGGTAAGTTAAAACGAGTCGATCTCTCGAGTAAGATTAGACTCAGAAGTTCATTTTGTATTTGATTTAACGAATAAGAAAATAAAAATAAAACTAATCTAAACACGCGGACAGGGGGGTTTTTTGCTTGAGAGTTATAGGAACTAGAGATTAATTAAACTAAGAGCAATAAATTAAATCTAAAGGCTACTTAAGCTATGACTTAATTAATTAATCTAGAGATTATTTAAACTAAAAATTAATTATCTAAGATCTAAGATTAATTTTAACTATGAATTAATTAATTAAAAGACCTTTTTTAACGATTTTAATAAAACTAGGGTTTTAGAGTTTCGATTCGTCTCCACGATCGCTTGGGAAGTCCCAATTGATGGTTCACAACGAATCTAGGCTCTACACCCATTAGATCTAGCCTACGATCATAAACACAATCAACATCTCAATCTCAAAGCAATCAAAAGCACAATTCGTCATGGAAGCAATAATTATTAATTAAACTAATAAAAAGCATGCAACTAAATTAAAGAGCGAAATAAATAATTACTTACTAATTAACGAAGAAAGTTGCAGTGTTCCAAGCAAAGTCTTGAATCTAAATTATCTAAACTATCTATTCTAATCTAAAATCTAAAAATTTAAAACTAAGAAATTTAAAGAGTAACTAAAGAAATAGAAGGGCACTTGTTGGGATTGTTAGCCCCCAAGAGGCCTTGAAACCCTAGGAATATGATATTGTATGTAAAAAATCTGAAATACATAGGGTATTTATAGTTTTTCCATGTCTTGAGCAACAAGAAACCCTACGATCGACGCATTTATGATCGACGCGACAGAGAGTTCGTGGGCATTGGCGTCGACTGAGAGTCGATCGACGCGAGCAGCTCTCAGCATCGACGCGGGCAGGGGGAGCGTCGACGGCCACGTTGGTCGACGCGGGCATCCAGGGCAGCAAGTGGCGGCAATGACTCGGACACTGGGTAACCAAGTGGCAGCAGCCTACCCAGTGTCGGCGAGCGCTGCTAATGTCGGCATTGCTCGGACACTGAGTAACCCAGTGTCGGTCTGGTACCCAGTGTCAGCTTAAATACTTCAAATCAAGGTCCGTTTTTGCCGAAATTCCACTTGTAGGCCCACCCTTGATTATGTCCGAACCAAATTTCTTCAAAATGCCTAAAACAAACATAAAATTAATTAATTATGATTAAAATACGATAAAATAAGTTGGAGATAAGAAAATACGAAAATGTACTTAATCTATCCAACTTACACCAAAAACAATAACAAAAAGGAACTAAAATACTAACTAAAATAAGGACAAATATACGCTAATCAACCCCAAGTTATGAGACTAATTAGGAAAACTCAATAGATTTTATTGGTATAACTTATACCAAAAAGATGCACCTTTCTAGAAGTCCACACATCAGAACTCCAAAGATGGATGACCTCCTAGGAAGTGTCTCAGGGCGACGTGGATGAGGACAAAGTGCGTTGGAAAAAACTCATGTTGCTATAGTAGAAATAACCGTCAGGTCTATAGGGCGGACCTGGGCGTTAAAACACTCTGACATATGTCATACCAAAGATCTTTTGGAGAATCAACGTATGTAAATGCATCTCCAATATCCTTTGACAAAGAATATGACTCAGGTTTCTGTATGCTTACATCAACAAATCCTAATTATTTCTTCACACTCAGCATAATTTTAATATATTTTTTCCAAGCAAAATAATTGGTAAATAAGAGGATGTGTAACCATCATCATACATGGGTGATCAGATCCATAAAGAAACAACGGATCATCATCGCAATTTGCGATTTGCCATATTTCATGATACAGATGCACCTGCGATCACGGGCCACGCATTCTTCCATGGCATATGTGTTTTCACAAATTAATCAAACCAAGATCTCGAATATATCGATTTAATCAAAGCACAATTTTAAAAACCTGCTCTCGATTCCATGTTGAAGCTTCAAGCTTAGATATAGAAATGGAGTAGTACAATGAACATTCTGAAAATATTATTTCGTCACACTCAAAACCATTGAGAAAGTACAAGCTTGCTGCCTATTTACAGTTTATAGGTAAATAGATATTAAATGCTCATATCACTACGGCGTTGTACGAAATAAAGCACAGTGAATGAAATAAAATGTGTGTAAAACACTGAACTAATAAAACGGACGAATGTGCATGTTAATGCATATATTCAACAAGTCACTTCTCGGATTGCTTACTAGCATTTTCAGCCGCGATCTCTCTCGGTTCGTTGGGGGAAGTGAATTTGATATCATCTTATTTCTCATAGAGCGAGCATTCACCCTAAGCTTTCATTTTGAAGTTACATTTTCCGAAACAGGTTTAGTGGTCCCACTTTTTGATCACTTTGTCTCCGATGAGCGAAGGGTATTTGCCATAGTTCCATTTCGTGTAGTGATATTTGACTTACATCCGAACTGTTAGGTGAGACTTTTCATTATAATTAGACCTCACGACGAGTTTGTGGAGTTGATTGTTCAGTGCATGAATAGTTGATTTGGAACTCAAGTTGCATTTGTGTGGGGGTCGTTATAATGATCCTACAGGTCATTTAGGGTTGATGGAAGAACATAGCAATTTTTGATGATAAGAAGTTTGTGGGTGAGGCAATTCGAGCGATTATGTGGGTGCACGTCTATGAAGTCCACCATATTCCAGAAAGTTCAATGAATAACAGCGTAGATGATATTATGACTCTGCACCATTTAGAGGTGCTAAGATTTCCTCATATACCACGTCAAACGGTTCTAGTTAGTTGGCAGCCTCCTTCAGTGAGGTGGACTAAAATAAACACGGACATTAAAACTTTTGGGGTTTCACTTCCGGGAGCCTCTAGGTAAGGTATTCGTGACTTAACATTGTTTATGTTTTTGTTCAAGTTCTAGGTTTCGTGACATTTTGAGTCGTATAACATTGTTGTTTAGAAGATCGGAGGAGATTTTTGATAGATTCTTTTTCCTTTTTCTTTGCAGGTTCCCAATTTCGTGACATTAATCGTATAGCATTGTTATATAGAAAAGCAAAGGAGATCTAGTTTCACGCTTTGTTATTTAGAAAATCAAAGGAGATCTAGTTTCAAACTGCACATGCCTTTCAGGAGGCTAATGAAGTTGCGGATGCCCTTTACAGGAAGGCCCTTCATGTACAAATTTACAAGATTGACATTTTGAATTTTCGTGGTTGGTTGCTTACGTTACTTGGCCACAGGCAAACTCTTAATCCTTTTTGCCCTTTTCCATTGTATGTTTTCTCGATTCCTGTAATCTTTATTCCTGTAATGTCGGTCTTGTGACAGCAAACCCTTTTTATCTCTATTTAGTCTAGCGGCGGCTGGGAAGAAAACAATGTTTTACTAGAACAATGCATACATTAGATTTTTATCCAAAAATACCTACTTGAATCACTAGAATGGACCAAGACACCTTCACTTTCATGAGAGTGCGAGAACATGTCAGTTTGCGTCCTTTCACATGTTAATAGAACCTCATTCATTTGAATAGACAAAGATTTACGTAAAGTTACCATAATCATCGATCTATTCCAGAAACACTTGAATTCTATCACCAATTGTATCGTTAAAATCTAATAACTGCTTGCCTCCCTCTTCCAGAGCTGCATCATCCAACAATGCCTTGATGTTTATGCCCCCCAATGCTGTGCTCAATAAAACATGAGTATATTCAGATACTTTTGGTGGTTCTGTCCAAAAAGATAAATGTAAAATCTCATTACAACAAAGTACCTGGAACTATATTTGTTATTCCTTCCAGAAAACCAGCCTGTGAAAGAAGAAAAAATATATTATCAAAGGCGACACTATCAAAAATACTCGAACAAATGCGCAAGACTAAATAAAAGTATACAGTGACAGAACAAATATGTACACAAACAGACATTGACTTAAAACAAAGATTAATGATATCAACAGTGTAGACAGTCTCAATTTCAATGGAGCGCTTGGCATAGTTACAATTGTCAAAAATTTATGACACCACCAACTCAATATCTAATAGGGCCGCAAATATATAACTGGCATGCATTTATTGGGTAGTTTAATGTTTTAAATAAGATATGAAATCAGAAAATATGAATTGTGCAAATTATATTGCTTGGGTCATAAACATCATACACAAGATTCAGAGAATAGAGCGTTGGCAATCCAATTAAAAACTTGAGAGTAAAATTACAAATTGTCTGATTTTCAGGTTTGATTGGACCGATCAACTTCTTAAAATTACAGAAAACTGAACAAAGAAGAATTATTGTAAATAATCAAATTGGTGAGAACATCTTTTATAACATATAGTTCCTTACATGGCATGCAAACAAACAATAAAGAATCCCAAGTGACCAAAGATGTACTTAAATAAACCCAAATGTTGATCAATTCAAACTTTAAAGACCAAGTAAAATGAGCTGTTAGGAAGGAAAATTGGAGAACATTACCAAGCTTTATATTATATAAAAATACCCAGTAATCAGTCTTAAGGATAACTGAGACACTACATTATCATCCAAGACACATTTGATTTTACTACTAACATGTCATCAACCCCACGGCTGCCATAAAAATTTCAAGCTGGTAACAAAAACCCTGAAACTAGAGACGCTTCCTTGACTTTCCAACAATGTATGTCAGATAAAATTGTGAAAAATTAAAAGCCAATTGTTGAAATTTGATCTGGCACAAAATAAGGAATGTGGATAAAAAACACAAATGTGGTAATTAATCAAGATAATTATGTCAAGAACTCTGCATCTTATGTTCCTCATTTCTAGTATTTCACATATGGACAAGACATAACAAAATACAATGACATTATTACACGAAACCAGTTACAGAAATTGATCCACTTCACACATGAAATTTGAAAGCTTGGAGGTGAATGTGGATCAGAAAACACAAACAACATGGTAATTGATCAAGGTAATTATGTCAAGAACTCTGAATTCTTATATTCCTCATTTCTAGTATTTGACATATAGACAAGACATAACAAAATACAATGACATTATTACACTAAAGCAGTTACAGAAATTGATCCACTTCAAACATGAAATTTGAAAGCTTAGAGGTGATTTTATATACCAATGATACATGGTAATCAAGAGCCCAATACAGTCGCAACAAAATAGAAACATATGAGCATCAATGCTCTATCTTACATGAAAGAGTTAGTATAGCTTCCATGTTCTATTTCATTTACACATTACAAATGCAACAAGTCTTTTGAGACATTAACATACTTGTATACCACAGTAAATACTTCGCAATTTTAGTACTAACGCAAGCTTTTCAATCAAATAAACAATAGGTGATACTAACACAGTTCAGGAAACCCTACCCAAATGAAAGAAAGGTAATTCTATAAAATAACCAAACTAATCACCCACAAATTCAAGGCCTGATATTAAGGGCTACAAAATTCAAATTTGCTAAAGTTCCACGCCCAAGTACTCATTTATGGCAGCCTGCAACTATGCATGAGAACCATATTCCTGTCACTAAATTAGCCATACGCTAACTTTCACGCAGCAGAGTTGTTCTGGGTCATTTAATGTTGGTTGACTAACATTCGTTGGTTTTTCGTTAAACAGTGCAATATGAAAATCCTGCAAACTAATGTACTATGCGGAGCATACATCTGAAGTTTAACTCAAAGAATAAAGCCCACAGGCCTTTCAAGCAATTGAATAAGAAACTTTAAATGTATGTATTAAGGCACTTAATACTTAATTGCAGAAGCTGAAAATGTTTGTTTTAAAACTATAAGTTCTATTCATTTTCGCAACACAAAGTCTCCCTTTTGAGAAAAATAAAAAACAAAATAACGGCAAAGGAAAATGCTCATGAGCACAGAAAGATAATAAATACAATAGCTCTAGATCAACAAAAAAAAATGAGGAGCAGCATCACATATAATGAAAATTTTCAAAAATTTATCATGCAAAAGAAGTATTCAATGAAATTGTTGTTCAAACAACCAATTGAGAAAGAAAAAAAATAAAAACTTCACGCAACCAAGCCTGTGACATCTTGCAGACAATAACACCTATCACAGATTTTTACAAGATTTAACTTTCATCACTAGGATCAGTGAGCATCTACTAAATTTAACTGAAATCAAGGCATAGGGCATTGCTTAAATCTGTCTAATAATCTTCTCTTATTCTTTTTTCAAGTTCCTAAGTGCTTTAACTTCTTCACCAGAAGTACAAGCTTCAGAGGCTCAAATTCTTCACAATTGATGTTTACTTTTTCTTTTTGCAGGAAATAGAAATCAATTTTAGCAAATTACTGATATAGTCTTATAAAATTTATAGAAGAGACCAAATGACTTACAGGTATCCGGACATCAAGTCTTTCAAATCCATCTCGTCCAGTAATTTTAACTCGCAGTTTTCGGGACCAAATGCCAGTGAAAGGACCACTTGAACCATGTGCAACATTGTTACTGTATATCTCAGGGATCACTATTTCCACCATGGGGTCTATTGTGCTCTGGTTTCTCATTTCTGGGTCATCTGGAGCACTACATTTTATATAAGAAGAGTTGCTTCTAGGGGAATAATATGACATTTGGATAATGTAACAAATAAAATATATTTCCATGAGTGTCAATGTTGAAACCGCAGTTCCCCATTAATAAATGAGAACTGAATTATCAACTTGCACATGGTAAATTTCACGGTGAAATTCATGGACGAATTGAATGTAGGTTGTAAAAAGATTGCATTTTATTCACGATATCAGAACATTTTAAGCCTACTACTCTACAGCCATACTTCTCAATTTGATAGATTAGTTATAAAAGATTTCTCAGTGTAGTTTTTTACCACTTGTTAAAGAGTTTATAAGCTATTATTAACTAGCAAAAAATAACACATCTAAAATAAACTGAAAGTAAAAGTAAATTGAGTTGCAACTTGCAAGGAGTCTCTCAATATTAGATTTCCTCTAGCCTCTAGAAAAGCATTTTTGGTTCAGATGCCAAGGCAAACAGGGAACAACAACAGGACTGGTTCATTTTACTTGCCTCTTTCAATACAAGGTTGAATGGTCTTGGTGCTATATTGCATCTCTTCTTCATAATAGATATTAAAACCCAAGATTTCTTTAATTTCTTCAAATGAAGGCATGCTTCCAGGAGAAGGTATGCGACCTCCTTTAATAGCCAAAAGTGCATCCTATAAGCCATAAAGCATGTTAATTATTATGAAAACAAAATAGCCAGTGAACAAAAAAGTTCAAGCCAGTTTAGTTGGACAAAGACCTCAAACCAAATGCAACCAGGACAACAATAAGAAAATATTTCACTAGGTCAGGTCAGCACAAGTTCAAACCCAGACACATCGAGAAAGAAGGGACAAACTGAGGCCTAAAAGTAAAAAACTGCTATGGAAAACCAAATCTTAGGATTACAACAGTGCACAAGTTTCGATGTAATACATACATACATACACACACACACACACACACACACACACACATATATATATATATAATATTTGAACAAATGTAAGATAATATATTGTTGAATTTGACAGTGAATATTGTAAGAGTGCCCCAATCAGCTTGTACATTTATATACAATACACTAAGGCTATACCATGCACTCCCATGATCAAATATATCCTGATAAATATACAGATTTCAGAATATGCATAAAACTAAGATAAGAATACAAAATATAGAGAAATATATCTTACAGTCTCAGGCAATATATGTGTGAGCCACCCACAAATATAAGCAACGAAGAGTATTTGGATTCGATGAGCTAAATAGTATAATTGGAATAAAATTAGATAAATATAATCGACACTTTTAACACAGTGTCGAAAAGTTTTAGCGCAATAGAGTTGTGCAATAGAATATAAATTTTAGGACATTTCACTTTTCCAGCATCTAAGCATATGGCTAAAATGAGATTTGTTTCATATTGCATCTCAAATTTTCAGATCAATAGAATAGGTGTATAGTTACCTGGATAGTTGTACAATTCAGGTCGCAATGTTTTAAAAAATGGGAGACGGATAAGAGGCGTTTTGCTCGGATGAGGCGAGGCGTGTGCCTCAATTTATTTTTTTCGAAATTATTATTATTATTATTTTTTATTTTTTTTTAAACCCAAAATAAAAACTACGCAGAGTTCAACAATAACTATTTATCACCCTAATAGTTCAACGAAAACAAGAATAAAAACATCAAAGTCAATCCTAATTAGTAGCACCAAATCCATCACACCTAGAAAACATCACAAATCAATAAAGAACAAAAGGAGTAGTGCAAAACAAATTTCAATAATCATTTTAATAGAGAATGATCCGTGTCCAATGGTTTGAGCAACTTATCCTTCATTTTCTTCTTCGTCTTCACTCAAAGGATCATCATTAGAGTCGTCGGTTTATAGTAACTGACTTTAAAAAACCACAACTTACTGTTTCTATTTTTATATTATTTTGTGTGTGTATATATTATATGGTTTGGTTCAAATGAGAACTAGGAGGAACCAACATGGGCCTTTAGATCCAATTAGATGGACGCACAATATCTTTTCTATTATTAAATTAATGAATATTATGTAAGGAGAGGGCTGAATTGTAATCCCACTTTGCCTCATCCTCTCTCTCACCCGTACCTTTGTGCAACTCACCCACATAACAATCCTTTAAATTCTAAAAATAAAATATCAACACAAAAGCACAATTCATCTCATAAATCAAAATCTAAACCCAAAAGTTTCTCACAAAATCCCCAAATAAAACCCTCGGAATCACTAATCGGCGCGACGCGAGGTGAGGATGACGGCGACAGAATCTAGCGTGCGACCTTGGATTTGGGGTGCGGATTTACTGTTAAGAAGTTGAATGCTGGATGAAGGAGGAGTAGATCTTGAGAGCCTCGTCGGCACTGCATGCATTGCTTAGCCAGTTTTTGGTTTGAGAGATGGTGATGGGTACGATAGCGGTGGTGGCACCGGTGGAGAGGCGGAGCGCGAGATAGGACTAATTTTCTTTCCTATGCTTTTTTCCAGTTCTCTTTTTTTTTTTTTTTTTTTTTTGAATTGAATTGAAATGAAAAATTGCATATTCATTTATCTACTTTTATTTTATTTTTTTGTCAAATGTTGAGTCGGATTGAATTAGGGTGATAAGCTGAAACGTGGTGATCTTAGCGGCGGCAAGTGAGGATTGGAAAGCAGCTACTGTTTAGTTGTTTTTGATTAGCTGAATTGATAGCAACTCAAGGAGATCGAACCTAGGCCGGGTAATTTCCACATTTTAACGGTGGCGTTTTTGTGAGGATGGTGATAGTTTTGAGTTTGGATTATTGTGGCGGCGACGAGGATAGCGGATAACATGTCCTTGATCTTTTTTTTTTTCAAGAATTGTAATGCTATTTTTCCAAACAGCGTAATGATAATATTGTTCAAAAGGGGTGCTACTATAGTCCGAGATTTTGAATATAATATTAAACTTTACCAGAAAAAATGGCGCTTCCTTTGCAACAAATTAGTGCTATTTTTAAAGCAACCTAGTGCTAATTAACGAGCAATGTAGTGCTATTTATAATGCTGAAATGCCAACTTTAGAAAATGATGCTATTTTTAGTGCTATTTTTTCAAACACGCAGTGCAATATTGTTCGAATATGGTGCTATTATTGTCCAAAATTTTGAAAGATAATAATGAATTTTACTTTAAAAAAAATGGTGCCTTTGTTGTAGCAATTTAATGCTATTTTTAATATGTACGAGTGCAGTGCTAATTAATGTAGCAATTTAATGCTAGTTTTCAATGCGATTCATCACACAAGTCACAAGAAAATGGTGATTCTTTTGTAGCAACTTAGTGTTATTTTTGAAATATTGTATCGCTAATTAATGAGCAATGTAGTGCTATTTATAATGTTAAAAGTCAATCTCAAAAAACAGTGCTATTTTTTCAGGCCCGTAGTGCTAATAGTGGTCATATATCTACTTATTCAAGAATTTAAACTAATAATGAATTTTGTCTGAAAACAATAATGCTATTTTTCATCAATTCCTTGCTATTTTGTCAGACATGTAATGCTAATATTAGTTCCAGGTTTTTAAAGTTAATAATGATTTTTTTATTCGTAGATCATAGAAATACGATTAATGTGAAATATTTTTCATGTAAAACGAATAATAAACGGATAAGTTATGATATTTTAAAATTTTAAGTTTTTTTCTCAAATTTTTAATTTGCCTACATGGCACCAAATTTGAGGTGCTTTCTTTGAATCATTGATGGGTCGTGGGACAAAACGGGTGCGTGAAATGGAACTTTCCGATACACAGTACGAGGGGTGTAGGCTTAGTGGGTACGCTATTTTGGGTTGCGGTACGATTATATAATGCATTTGGGTTGAATTTTGAGACCAGATAAAAACACTCATAAAGTTACCAAACCCTAGAATTCATTTGGCACTTGTCCTTCTCACATGCGGCGCACAGCAGCTCCCGTCAGCAATCACCTGACTGCCGCCGGAAAAGACAAGACGCCTGACAGAATAAGATCTTACCCCCTGCTACGGTTGGAACAACTAAATGGTTCCTCTTCTACTTATGCACTCAAGCAAAGTTGATTGCTAGAGTGCATTACAGATAACCTTTGTTGGAAAGAAATAAAAGAACTGATTACCTGCATGGCATGAATGGATACACCCAACAACGACAAGGGATATGCCACAAGTTTGTATCCAACATCAGCGAGTTCAATAGGACTGAGTATTGGGGTCCTTCCGCCCCCTTCAAGCATATTGGCCTGCACAATATTTACTCAATACGTGAGTACAGTTTATAGCAATTTAAAAAACTGTCTTACGAGCAATGATATAACTTATAAGTATTTCTCATGAATAATGGCCAATATTTACCGTAACCAAGTGGACACAAATTCCATTACAAAATTACAAATAACCGATGAGAAAGATAACCTATGCTGCTCGGACTCGGGAGCACACATCTGGCATGGGTCCATATCCAGAAGTCCGACTTTTCATTTCTCAAAAAATAGAATACATAGACAAGCCCAAATCTTAATACGTATACGAGGATACATCTATAGATATTGTCAAAGAGAAAAACAGAAAATCAAAGCCACGAGAAAACGAAAAAAAATAATACCGTCAATATTTTGAAGAGTCCAAGCACCCAAACCCACACCCACACCCCATGTCGGGCTACTCGAGTCCGAGCAACATAGAAGATAATCATGAACAGGTGAAAGCAAAAGCTCCAGGCTATGATGCTCGGACTCTTCAAAAGTGGTCCTGTACCGTGTCCTTTGGGTACGACGTGGGTGTGGGATATGCACCCGATCCTCCACTAAAACAAGGGACACGGCAATTAGGGTTAATTAAGGGGCAAATTTGGAACAGGCAGCAAGAAAAAGATAGGGTTAATTGGGTTAATGACATAGATATGTGTACTTCATTTGATAATTTTTTACATTATTTATCAGGAATCATATATAAATATATATATATATATATATATATACATATATTGCAAGAAACTGATTATAGATTTTTTTTTTCCCAAAAAAATGAGAATAAAATACAATAATAACTCTTTATATTTATACTTCTACCATTTCTAAAATTTAACTTATTTATTTATACTTCAGACGTATCTCGTACCCGTATCCTAATTTTAGCCCTGTCCACGTATCCTGAATTATGAAAAATGAAAAGTCGGACTTCAGGATATGCACCCATGTACGGATATAAATTACAATTAAAGCCACCAAAATCCGCCGACTACTCAACAACCGAAGGTTGATAAATAATCAATTTTTAATGTAAATAAACAACGTCATAGAAGATCAGCATATAAGCTAGTGACGACTTCGTATTTAAGAGATTCTCAAAAGATTAGGCAAATAGAATTATGAGAATAGTAGCTAATGACCTTCAATTAGAGCTGGCTTACTCTTATTTTGATTATGACTTATGTACATGGACTAGTAAACACCAAACGCGGTTAAAAGAATATCCAAGTATATCTGAAGCATCTCGAATCAATCATAAACATGGTCATGCCAAAAAGAATGCAGAAAATATTATTTGTTGAGCATCAATATTGTACAACCACTATGTGGCAAACAAAAATCGAACCAAGGGACTGATAACTCGACTCTGTGTTCCCCAGATTTTTCTTTTACCAGGGATTAGTGTAAAATCTCTTTTGAAAAAAAAACCCACAAACTTCTAGGATGTGAAGTGATTGAATGAGACATAAACGTTCGATGGTAACTCTAAGGAAAAAGTTTATTGATGTGATTGGTGATTAGAAAAGTAAAAGTGGATGGCATTTATTTTATGAGATAAAAGAGCAACAATGACGATTGATGCGATACCCTTTTGGTATAATGGTGATCGATGATCAGAAATGCAAGTGAGCGCATGGTGCGCTTCTAATCATTCTCATGAGCAATTGTGAGATGGGGCACAAAAATTGAAAATAGGGAAGAATATCTGCTTGGACAGGAAGTTCTTCCTGAGGACGCACTTGCGCAGGCTCGTGTCTGTTAAATTGTTACTCTTTTCTTATATTTTCTTATTTATTCTTTACCCAATCCATTGACTCTATCAGGCTTAAATATTCAAAGAACTTCCACAGTTACAAAAAGTAGCGATGGGCAAACAAATTATTCAGACCTCATAACCAAAACAGAGTTAAATTGAAAACTGACAATCAAATAAGACGATATTAAGTTTTCATTTGGAGTTCACATAATATTGTCTAAATACTAGAGGGTCCAAGTACAATATTGAAAAATATATTCAAGTTCGCAGGGTATTTATCTGGTCATTGAGATCCAACATTCCTAATATAAGCTACTATTGGTGAATAGCCCCTCACGGAAGGCCCAGCATCTCCACGACAGTCAACAACTTGAAGAGATCTAAAATGCACCATCGACAATTGTATGAACACTTCATAATGCATTGAGTCTTGTCAAAAGTTGTGTATCAAAGGCGCCTTTGAAAGGGTTAGTAAATCTAGGGAATAACTCTGGACGCAAAGGATATCCAAAATATATACTTCAAAAATCGTACACAACAGAGTTACTTCTTTTTGTAGCACGTACGGAGATACTTGCGACAAGATGTGAAACTAACACAGGAGAAGACAAGGCTAATGATTACAAATCATAGTTGAAAATCAATAGTCAATCTGACCAAACAATATGATAAGAAGAAAAAAAACTCGTACTAAATATTAATCTTCTTTTAACCTTTTCTTCTTTCTTCGTTTTTTCTCTTTACTTACATGCAGATTAGTACGCTTTCTTTCTCTTCCCTCCAGAATATCTCATACTTTTTTTGTCTCCAATTTTTGTGCTTCCCCCTCGTATATTTGCCTTTTTATTCCATGCAAAAATGCAGTTAAATATTGCAGGTATGTGCACCAATCGCAGCTAAAAGCTGCAACCTATTCATCCAAGCATCACATATTCAAGACCTTAGCAAGGCTCAAGGTTAGTCATCTCACCTGAATACTTTCTTTGACAAAAGATTCATGGGACCACCTTATAATCAAGAGATGTATGCCATCGATTAAATCAAGCAAATTTGTACACTTTGGTCGATATTCGTCTACTTGGCATACAACACCTTTTCCACCAGCACAATCATACTCATCGTGTACTGATCTACTTGATAAATGCTACCACACTTACTCTTAGTATAGAATTGTATTCATACTTCGAATTCTGATCAAATTACATTTATTATTACTTACCATTAATGACTCCTTCAGCCCTAATTAAGCTAATTAATCATATCTTTAACCGTTCAATAATTTTATGAGTTGTTACCTTTCTTGAGCAATAGAGTCCAGAGAACTTTCAGATTTCCTTACCGAGAAGACCCAATTTACAAGTTTGCAGCTAAAACTGATATTGAAGGCATTGAATCAAACAAAGTATTCAGAATTTTCCAATGGCTTTGATTGTATAAAGTTTGCCTCGGGTAAGGTTGGTTTCCTGAATCTCGCAACCAGACTTTATCAAGATAATGAGAGGAAGCATTGAGTGGTGAACTAACCAGCTTTTGTGAACTTTATTATAACAATCTCTAGAGTGATGAACTATTCATCTGTGATACCACCACAGGATGTATTTGCATTTTAGAGAAAAACTAGCATATTCCATCTTTGAACACTCGAATGATTCGCAGAAAGCACAAAATGGATATTTAGCCAAGCACCAGAGCTAACTTTGCATTAGGTGTTAAGATTTCTCTGGAACATAATTAATAGCATCATGTTGTGAAGAGGATAGGTGCACTCAATTAAGGGGTTTCAAGTGAAATTAGTGACCCCTGAACAAATGGGAGGTGATCCCTTCCAGACCTCATATCTCATGCTTCGAAATTGTTAGGCCTAAAGTATTTCCTAGTTTTCCTAATATCACAAAAGCAATGAGTCGTCTGACAGAAGTTGTGACTCCACATGCTATCATAATAAACAGTGAACTCCATAAATCTGAATGTTGATTTATGTATCAATGAGGAGCTAAAAGAAATAACATATGTCAAGAACGACATCCAAATCCATCCGGTTAATTGACATCTCAACAGCTAAATACTACATTACCCTGTATTTCCACCAGTAGGTAAAGTACTAGAAGGCAGGGTAGTCCTATGTGCCCAAATCTGTTTCTATATTCCATAGTTATCAATGGCGCTGCCATGGGAAGAGGCGACAGAGGCGGACGGAAAAACGCCTTGCCGCCGCTCAGGGCGCCACAAGCCAACATGTCAATTTCTTTTTTTTTTACTTTAAACGCTTTTTAGGAGGTCAATGTAAACATTCTGCCTTATTTCACATTTGTATAGCTAAATCACAATTTTTAGGGTTTAGGGCAAAAAATCAATTACACAAAATCAGACCAAAACCACCTCCACCCACTCTAAATTGACTCTACGCTTGTGTATTTGGGAAATTTAGAGTCGAGTTTGCAATTTGAATTTAAATATATACTTGATTTTTTATTTATTTTTTGTCGCCTCATGTTCACGAGGCGGCGCCTCTCGTCTCGAGGCGAGGCTGTAGCAAGTCGCCTCGGCTCGCCTTTTGTTATTAACAACTATGCTATTTTCCCTGAGCATTTTTAAGCCTCTTTCAGACGTGACTGAAAAAAGGGCTCCTGTTACCATCCAAAACTGTAAGGGCTGCAATTATCTCTGATGAGTTTGGTGATCAGTATTCATAGAAATTTCTGCTGCAAATATGCTCATATAATTGCAAAAGAAGCCCTGCATGACTGCAGTTGTGTTATATCTGAGCAATGGGCAATTTACGGATAATGCAGGCCAGTTTTACAAATAATGCAGGGCCTTTTTCAAAGCAGTACCACGGAGGCAATGACTAAGTGATGTCAAATTTTTGATTGACCTTTGGACGTTACTGGTTACACTAGTTAGGAGTTTCAAAAATCTAACTAAATGACACTGCGAATCACAAGTTGGATGCAAAATCTACGTAGGGCGGCAGACTCTCACCAAATAATAAATTTTGATTAATCTAGCATTTTTAAGCTGCTGAAAAGAAACTTGCAGACGTTTTGCATATTTCACAGCTCCATGGTCAAGTAACTGAAGTGAGCATAATGAAGCAAAGGTAAGATCTGAAGTTCTCATGTTCTCCAATTGTGAAAGGTTATTTTGAGCATCTTTAGCTTCATAAGTTGTAGACAAAGCTGGATGGATGATATGCCCATGGACAAAGGCAATATTGCAGTCAGAGTGGGAATACATAATTTTAATTGATAAAAGAATGTTAAAGGTTCAACCAGATTGCTCCTTGTAAAATTACTTCACGTAGAGGGTGGAACCGTAGTCAGTAATTAGGACAAAAAAATGGGTACAACATATAAAGGAACATGAAAATATCCAGAAGGGGAAGCAAAAGCATTAAAGTCAACTACTGAATAAAGTTACTCTTATTGATTTTGCTCCTCATTTTCTTTCATCTGGGATAGTTAACAAGTAGTATCTAGAGGAATAATCTATGTAAGGTCTCTTCAAATTCATTATCCATTATTATGAATTTTATAATCCTAAATGATAGGAAAACCTACAGACAGGTCCTGATGTTTGGAACGCCATAAAGATTTATTTTACGTAGTCTGGCTTATATGCTAGCAGAAAGGTCATATTTGTTCAATAAAGACGGGTTCTGAAGTGGGAATGTCATAAAGATTTATTATACGTAGTCTGGCGTATATGCTAGCAGAGAGGTCATATTTGTGCAATACTCCCCTACATGTGCAAGAGAACCTGGAAAGGCGAATGAATATGGCCCAATCACAAACTAGAACAAAGTGATACCTTGACAAACATAAATTCACAATTAGAATCCAAAGACGAAGTTGAAATACAAACTATTCTGGATTTCATAACTAGGACGGGAGGTGCATTACCATTTTCGGAAGGGGAGACACTTCACAGAAGGCTTTCATCTCTTCTTTTGAAGCAAGGGCATCGATAAATAGAACATCAGCTCCAGCATCAGCAAAAGCATGTGCCCTCCAAAGTGATTCTTCTAAAGACACAGCTTGACGAGAATCAGTTCGTGCCACAATGACAATGTCGGAACCACTCTCTTTACGAGCATCAGCAGCTGCTTTTATTCTTATTATAGATTCCTCTCTAGAAACAACCTTCCTCCCTGATGTATGACCACAAGCTTTGGGAGAAACCTTCAGAGTATCCGATAATAAGAAAGGAAAGAAGAGATTTCAACTATGATACAGTTGATATCTCAACATTAATCATAATATGATCCTTTGGTAGAAATCCATATAAATCAAACATGTATAAATAATTGACAAGGCATTGAATTCGGGATGACAACAATAGAAAGTATCAACCCGCTTACAAATGCTCCACGAGTGGTGACATTATAGCTCATATAATGAAATAATCCATTAAACTTCACATAAATGGGGACCTAAGCAACCAAGTTTGTAAAATAATAAATATGAAGTAGATTAAGCGGTAAAGGTAATTTTTTCAGCAATATAAACCTGATCTTCAATAATTATTCCAGCAAAGCCAGCTCTAATATATCCTCCGGCAGTTCTCTTCACATTCATAGCATTGCCATACCCATTATCTCCATCACCAATGATCGGGATAGACACAGCTGCAGTTATTTGCCGCCCTTGATCTACCATCTCTCCATAAGATATAAGCCCAGTGTCTGGCAATCCCAACCGGGCAGCTGATATTCCAAATCCTATGAAATAATAAAACATGTCATTGCGCTCAGAAGAAGTTCACGATGGGGAAGTGAAGTTCGCAAAGTTAGCCAACGAGATAGATTTACTTCATCCAGATTCCATCTTAGATATTCAGTTTCCTTTCCTCTTATTTAAATCCCAGTCTGCCCTTACCAGTTTAGCGGTAAAGGCGTACATATCGAATAGAAAAAGGCCACCAAAAAATTGATTAAGAAAAGAAAAGGTAAAGGCAATGCCCTTACCAGTGGTAAGCGGGTACATATGGAAATAGAAAAAAGCCACCAAAAATTGCTTAAGAAAAGAAAGAGTAAATGCAGCAAATGAGGTGCACCAAGTACCAGTGGTGAAGCAGAAATCAAAACCAGCTCTCTCGACGAGCTTTGCGCTCAAAGCGTCAAAACAAGCTGGACCGAGATGAATTCCCGGAGAGCCCAGAAGCCTCCGGAGGGACTTCGCCGGAGAGCTGAATGCATCATCTCCGCCAGCGGACTTACTTACAGCGGATACTCGCCCTTGGGACGTAGATGAGAAAGGGATATGGCGGTGATTTGCCTCAACTTTACCGGTGACCTGATTATAATTTGTAGTTTTGAGATTATCGAGATCAAATGAAGTCGAGACTGGGAGCTGATGATTTGAGTAACCACTGCGTGAAGAACAAACGGAAGATGGGAAAGAGATGTTCATTCCTCTGCTTTGGATTTGATTGTTATATCATTCCACCAAATGACGAAATCATCAATTTCAACGAGAACTGAAATCATCGAGTCTTTTATTCACGGAAAGTTCCCCGATGTATATACCACAACATAAAAACTGAAATGATATTAAAAAAAGACGCGGATATGCGGATATGCGCACTCAAAAAACTTATGAGTTTACCCCAAATTATTTTGGACAAAGATAAGTTTTAATGAAAAACTGAAATAACCCTACTCACAATATATAATTAAAATTAAAAAAATAAAATTAATATAATTATATAAACATTAATATATATATATATATATATATATATATATATATATATATATATATATATATATATATATATATATATACCATGTGCGGATATACGCACCCCAAAATACTATTAGTTGACCCCAAAACAGAAAAATATTAAATTCTTGTAACTTCTTTTTATCCCCAGAACCTGTTTCAATACCTAAAAAAAATTAACATTAAAACTTGTAAGAATGGAGGATAATGATAAGAACAAGATGAATAATGTTATTATTCTTGACATTTATCTGGTTTAGTCAAAAAAAATTTCTCTTTTTTTGGGTGTATTACTATTTATTGGGTTGAAAATCGCGAATATGTTCGATCTGGTTTTAATGAACAATTGATGTATGTTCGAAAGTTCTGACCGAACATTATACATATGTTCGAATATATTATTTGAACACTTGCATATTGTTCGAATGATATTTATGAACATGGCTTATATGTTCGAAATTTTCGACCGAACAGATGGCTATGGTTCTACGAACCAGAGTAGAACACGGTAATTTTTTCAAAAACTTCAAATCCTAACCTAAATAAGTGAATCAAACCCAATGAGAAACTTATCCCGTACGTTTGATGGCTCACCTCGTTCCATTTTTCCTCTCGGTAAATTATATGAATTTTTCAAAGCAATTTTTTCCTCTTTTTCCCCCTCTTTTTCTCCTCTGCCTGCGTTTTCTTTCTTCTTCGCAGTTTGTTCCTCTCTCACTTTCCTTTTCTTTTCTTTTTCAATTTATTATTATTCTTTTTATTTTATTTTATTATTATATTATATATTATATTAAATAGGGGTAAAATAGGGTGTTTGTGGGGTTGATTTAGTAAAAAAAATACATTTTAAAAGTTTTTGGGGTGTTCTTATCACTTGGGGTCAACTCATAAATTATTGGGGTGCGTATATACGCGCCCATTAAAAAATATGGGTATGATACATTAGAGGTACGGTAAAACTTCCCTTTATTCATATATTTGTAAGTATTTCATTTTTGGGAAATTTTAAATAATTAATATTTATATCTATATTAATATTAAAACACTAAGTATAGTTTGGGCATAATTTGAAAAATTGTATAGGAACGTGCCACCGGCATTAGAGGTGTCACCGGTAACCGTTGATCGGTTACGGTTAACCGTTGACCACCTGTTTCAGTTAAAACCGTAACCGCCAACCGAATTCCAACGGTTCGGTTTCGGTTAAGGTTTCCGGCCAACCGAAATCGCCGGTTAACCGAGAAAAAATAATAATTTTGGCCCGTGGTTAAACCGCCCGTTTTTTTACCATTTGAAATCCACGACTCGAATCAAATAGCCACTGGAGATCCACGACTCGAATCAAACGACGGTTCCCAACAGCTACTTTTTCAAATAAAAAATTTAATCCATTTGTACACCTATAAATACTCCACTCTCAAACACCAATCCTCACACCAGTTCATCTCGACTATACTTCTTCTTCTTTTATATTTTCAAGTTTGAAGCTTCTAATTTGTGCAAAAAATACTATCAATAATATTCTTCTTATTAATCTCGTTTTACTTAATTTTCTTTTATAATATTATTATGACAAGCTCTTTTCGTAATATCAATAATAATACTATTCGAAAATCTCATCGAGGCCGAGTTGGAGGTCGAGTATCTCGACGAGAACCTTCGGCCGTTGCCGAAGATTATGTTCCCGTTGAGAAACAACTAAAACACAAAAGAAAAACTAATATTTAATATGATGTAACTGTGTTATATCCAGAGAAACCGCGTTGTGAAAATTACTGGCATGAAACTCCATTAACAATCCTCCCCCCTCCCTAGTGTGCATTTGTCTCGAGAGAGCATCTGGAATTGCCTTCTCGAAAAATAAGCGCCATCCGAAACCAGATCATTGACAAACAAGGAAAAAGAGATCATAACATGCTCCTAAACCACCAAGGAAGATCGCCAAAGAACGAGCATCGAATACCGAAACCACATAAGTAGTGTCCGATTCGAGCAAAATAAACTCTTAACCCCTACCCAAGGCAATCGCGGATGCAAGAATTGTGCCTTCGAGTCCGGCTATGAAAGCAAAAAAAGAGTCAAGTTTTCAAGTGAAACACCCTGCACGAATTCCAGACAATTACGAAAAATAGCATCGTAGGCGACTGCTCCCGGAACACCAAGACAACTATCGTCACTGTTAACCTTGACCTAACCCAGGGGAGGGGGCACCAAACGAATCAAGTAACCCTCCCTTGGGGGTCTAAAACGAGTCGTGACTTCAAAAGCCTGAAAAGTAGAGATCTCTAGATCGACTAATGACGAATAACCCGAGGAATGGTAGGCTTCTCGAATGAAAGCCTAGAGGTTGTGTTTGAATGGAAATCTCATGAACCCGAAGATCATCAAAAATCTTCCTGTTACAATAATCTAAACATCCCATAATAGGGTAATGGTCGTCATCCGCCAAGCAATTGAAAGTTGTGAACTAAGTTTCACATCCAAACACAACACACTCCAAATACCGGATGAACAACCTAAATAGACGTGAAATAAGTCCACAAGACCAATCCAAGTTCCCCAAATAATCAAGCACTCGATTAAACAATGGTCCAAAGGCTCAACCGCCTGCAAATAGAAAGAATAACAAGATGACCTAAAAAATCTTCGGCACTGCAGATTACCCTAAAAGATGAGGCTTATTCATAAGCCTTCAAACCAAAAAGGAACGCCGAGGGGGATATCCGCATGCCAAATCCATCGACCCCAATGAACTTTGGGAAATGCGGCCGAAGTTGCCAATAAGCAATACGAGAGGAGACATTTCTGTGAACTGAATGAGACTATATCCGCTCGTCCTGCTTGTCATCCATAATAGAAGTGGCTAAGATATCCAGCATAATATCCTCCCACCAAAGAGTGAAATAAGTTGTAAAAATGTCAAACTCCGTCAACCAAGAAATCAACAGCCAACTGCTAAAAACCAATCATAACCACAATGGAAGATAGACCCGATCCCTAATACGATAACCTAACTAGCTACCCACTAAAAAGAAATATCCCAGCCCATGCCAACCAACCATCGAGAGAGCTTGAAGAGAAGAAACATGATTTTGAATCTTACACCAAATCGAGGAAGTGAACTCATTACACTTAGGTTGAAGGTTCGAATCTAAAACTTGGGATCAGAGAAAGACCCCTGTCGATGAGTCCACCACCAACACATCCCAAGAAAGACGAGTAAAAAAAGCCGCACTCATGGTAGCAAGAGAATGTAAATGTAGCATCTTCTTACTAAACTTTGAGATAATATATTGACCATCGATTCCAAATGAATATGACTTGGAACACATGCGAAGAGCGACACACCCAAGTACTTAAAAGGTCGAGACCCTTCCTACTGATGATAATACCTAAAATAGCCCTCTTATGCCCAAATGCCTTCCAAATTAAACCAGGGACTTCTCTGAGTTTGTGATTAACCCTGATAAATCACCAAACTCCTCTAACAATTGCCTAATCACCGGACCGCTCTTAATAGAAGCTTGACAACATAGGATCACGTTATTCATATATAATAGATGAGATAGGTAAGTGTCACCTTTACAAGCCTGAATCCCAAGAAGCTCGTTCAATCGGACCCAGTCTAGGATCACGAAATACAATACTTCCTCAGCTAGGCAAAGAGGAGGGGGGAGGGGGATAGAGGATCACCTGTCACACGCCTTGGGAACAACCAAAGTACTCGACCATCCGTTTAATAGAAAAGAAATCTTAGAGGACCCCAATATCGCACGAACTAAATCGTAGAAGGTGTCCAAGAAACCGAATGCCCAAAAGACCAAAATCAAGAAGCCCCATGAAAGGGTGTTAAGCGCCTTCCGAATATCAATCATATTCCTCGATAAATCGAACTGCTCTTGAAATAATCTCATAAGTGATCAAAGCCAGTCGAGAAGCCAGAATATGAATAATAATCTTAAACAAAAAGTTACTGAGCGATGGGATGGAAAAGATCAACATGGTCCGCACCGTCCATCTTCAGCAAAAGAATCACAAACCAGAATCAGCTCATCAGGCAACATGCTCGGATCAGAAAAAGATTGGGCTGCCTTAACCACTTCAACTGAAATAACATGCTAAATGTGATGAAACCAAGGAAAGTTGTCTAAACCAAGGGCACTATTAGGATCTATATTAACGAAGGTCGTCAAAATAACACATCATTATGAGTCGAGGTGACAACCTTCAAGACCAGACCCAAAATATAATCAAACACCCCTGTTGATGGAAAGTAAGATGCAACAAAAAGACCCCAATATTAGGAAACAATATGATTACCAATTTGAATGGGATCATGACAAAGCACACCATTAATGCATAGGAAAGAGATGACATTTCAGTCCATGCTAATCTTGAAACTATGATGAAAGAACAAGGAATTACGACCCTTATCTTTTAACCGTGTAATGTGGCTGTATTGACAACCCAAGTTAACTCCTTGATGCAAATATCCTAAGTAGAGCTGTTGTCTCAACTTCTTGACAAAATAGTTCCTCCGCGTAGCCCTCGGCCATATTAATCCCCCTGAATAACACCCAAAGAGGCAAGTAGCTCCTCTTTCTTTTTTATATAAATTGTTATCAAATATATACTCATTCCTACCCTTTAAACAAACCTTAAAAGATGCTTAAGTTTCCCAATATGACAACACCATGGGTCAGACATGCGAAAACCCTCACTTTAGGAAGAACGCACATTATCAAGAAAAGATGAGTCTCAAATCGCTCATGCACCCCCAAGACCGCATTAAAATCACCCAACACAAACATTTTATATAATTGAAATGTTAACAAATCAACCTACAACAAATGCCCACACTCGTATGAGTTACAATCATGCACGGAACCCAAACAAAATACATAGAGGGTAAGATCACATTAATCACAACCAGCTGATCAGACATAAAGGCAACAATCAAAATTGAAACAAATGAAGAAGGAGCAAAGATCCAAATATTCGAGAACATACCCGCACGAGTATTGACGACAGCCATCAAAAGCCCAATGACACACAAATAAGAACTATGAATAGATGAAATATCAACCTTCGGCTTAGCACACACAAAAATCCTAGTCTTACTAAGTTGCAATTTAGCTTAAGCGAAGACTTGAATAAACCTGAACCAATTCCTAAAATATTCCAATGTAAAAGAATTATAAAGACATGTCTTGTAACCCCTCTATAGAGGGTGAGAGAGAATCAAAGTGTTTCACATCTACCAAATCAGCCCAACTTTCCTTGCCTACCATATCCATGGCCACCGAGTGTGTTGTGACATGGCGAGCCGAGCGAAGGGGAAGACCGAGAGCAAGTTGATTCGTTAGTTACTTCTGAAGAGTGGTAAGCTCTGCAGAAGCCAAGTTGTCTTCCCTAGATGCTGAAGTGGAGCCTCAAAGAGTCTCGGGAAGAGAGTCATCTTAGACTAAATATGATTGATAAACCCCACGACACTATCAAGAGGGTTTGTATCACCCACATTTAGACTACCGAGCACCCCAAACTTATAAAAAGCTTGAGGCTGACTAATGCATGTGTCACCAATAAACAAATCTGGAATGCGAAAGGATTCCACATTCTCAATCAAAGAGACACTATTACCCACCACTAAATAAAAGTAAGACCAACTATATAAGTTATATATCTATATCAGCAGTCGATTGATGTATTAGATTATATTGATTACAAAACAAAAGGAAATTATATCCGTCCCAATGATCCCGTTTGAGCAAACAAGTTCACTTTCAAAATAAGATTCACTTTTACCCAAATGTTAAAAAATACTACATTTTAAATAGTTGGATAATATTGATCAGTGTGGCTTTCTCAACATATTTTTTTGTTGTGTCATCATGTGATTTGTATTTGCAACAAGTTTGTTGTGATTTTTGTTAGCAACAATTTTATTGTGATGTTTTGTGCAAATTTTAGAGTGATTTAATATTCTATAATTTTACAATTTTCCTTATTCTTTAATCCTCAATCTTTACCAAGGATTGTATTGTCAATAAGTTTTTTATTAGGTTTGATGGACATAATGTTTTGATGATTTTCTTTTGGTTTTTCGAGGTTTTAAACAAAACTCACTCAAAAATATGCCATCATCCTAAAGTCATTGGTTTTATAAGAATGAGTGATATTGCAATGTTCATATCAAAACAAAATGTAATAGACACCAAAACAAAATAGAAAAAAAAATAGAAGCGAGATTGACTCTTAACTAAATTGAGAAATAATGAAACTAAATGGACAGATAATGAAACTGGAGACAAAAAATTAGGAAACTACTTGAACTTAATTACTTTTTTAATAAAGTGAAAAATATATAAAAGGAGAAAAAAAAAGGGCAATTGCCAAATACTACATATTAAAAAATATTTTTGTCAAATACTCTAACCAATTATACAAAATGTCTAATGCTCCATACGCAATTTTAAAATGATAAAATTAATCCCCGCAGTTTTAACCCCCAACCCCAACCTTCTCGTCTCATTTATTACGCAATCTTTTCCCAATCTCTTCGAATTTCTTTCATTTTTTCTTCAAAAATTCTCATGCAAAAATATGAAGAAGATCTCAAGAATTCCAATAATGAAAAAGAAATCAAAGAAATCAGTGGGAAAAGCGATGGAGAAATCGAAAAAAAAGACACAAGATCTAGTAGAAACAGATATAATTAGCGTACAATTGAAGAACTTTTAGGAGAAGAACAATCCAAAACCACGGTAATCGTTTTTGTTTTATCGATTCAGTAAGAAATCGTAATTAGGTTTTCAGTTATTTTCTTCAAACTGTTGGGTGAAATATAACTTTGTGTTTTTGTTTTTTCGATTCAGTAAGAAATCGCGATTAGGTTTTCTGTTATTTTCTTCAAACTATTGTGTGAAAAATAGCTTCGTGTTTTGTTTTTTTGATTCAGTAAGAAATTGCGATTAGGTTTTCTATTATTTTCTTCAAATTGTTGTGTGAAGAATAGCTTCGTGTTTTTGTTTTTTCGATTCAGTAAGAAGTCGTGATTAGGTTTTCTGAGATTTTCTTCAAATTATTGTGTGGAAATAGCTTCGTGTTTTTGTCTTTCCTGATTCAGTAAGAAAACGTCGTTAAGTTTTCTGAGATTTTCTTCAATTTGTTGTGTGAAAACAGCTTCATGTTTTTGTCTTTCCTGATTTAGTAAGAAATTGTCATTACGTTTTCTGAGATTTTCTTCAAATTGTTCTGTGAAAAAAAGCTTCGTGTTTTTATTTTTTCGATTCAGTAAGAAATTATCGTAACGTTTCTGAGATTCTCTTCAAATCGTTGTGTGAAAACAGCTCCGTGTTTTTGTCATACTAATTTATTGTTGCATACTAATTAGCTTATTGTTCCATATAACTATTCTCATGTTAATTATTTCATGCCCTAGGAACGACTGTGCAGTTTATGTTTACTACTACATGAAGCAAATCATGCAAAGGGAGAAGATTTCAAAGAAGCTTTCAAAGATGATCTTCAAGTTTTCAAAGCAGATATTGTGAAGGTTATTGTAATGAATGGCTAGAAATTGTAAAACAACTATTTTGGGAATTATTTGTTTTCTATTTTGATGTGACTGACTCAGTAAGAAATACTTTGATGTGAATTTGAATTCATTTTGATGTGCCAAGGATCTAGTAAGAAATGCTTAGATATGGTCCTCTATTGAATCGTATATCGATCAGAATAGCGAATTGTCAAGTTTAATGCAGTGGTATATGCATGATTATTGAAATTTTATGGTTTCAAATTTATCATCAAATTTCTATAATGACATGTATATGCATGTCTGTTTAGTGATTCAATACACGTATAGTAAGAAATTTGTTCAAAATGTAAGAAATATTGGTGTTTCCGTAAGATATTCACATATTACGTAAGTTTTTTTTTTTCAAAATGTAAGAAATGCTTAGATATGGTCCTCTATTGAATCGTATATCGATCAAAATAGCGAATTGCCAAGTTTAATGCAGTGGTATATGCATGATTATTGAAATTACATGGTTTCAAATTTATCATCAATTTTATATAATGACCTGTATATGCATGTTTACAATGAATAAAAAAGCCACACACTACTCTTGCACAAACTTGAAAACATATAATACAACAATCACTTACAAAACTAAAAACAAAAACAAAAATACCACATAAATAAAACCAAGTATAGTGAATAGAATCACTTATTGATAGATACATTAGTTGAAGATACACGTATGCATATCTGTTTAGTGATTCAATACACGTATAGTAAGAGATTTATTCAAAATGTAATAAATATTGGTGTTTCCGTAAGAAATTCACATATTACGTAAGTTTTTTTTAAGTAAGGAAGACTTGGTTACGTAATATGTGAATTTATTACTCAAATCAACATCAGTTAATAAGTAAAATCAGTCAGTAGGGCAAAAACACCAACATATTAACAAATGCACATAAAAGATTATAGTCAGTACAAATCTCATTTTAACTAAAAAAAAAAACAATAGATCAAACATACCAGTAGGGCAAAAACACCAACACATTAACAAAATGCACATAAATTCATCACCTCAACTAAAAATCAATAATATAAGTAAGAAATGCTTATAGTCATTACAAATCTCATTTAACTAAAATAAAAACAATAGATCGATATTTATGTCTACTAGAGATTGAGAAATCTAAACAAGAGGTTCAGTGCATATTTTTTTATTATGATTTCCGATATGTCCACATCCATCGCATTTCATAGCTCTCGGAATGTGTTCTCCCCTACACAATAACCTCTTCTTTTTAGGTCTTCCAGGAGGCCTTCTAGATTCTGGTGGGATAATCAAAGCATTGTCCGAATGGGCTTGGGTTTGTTCAAACACTGAAACGGGATGAAGGGGTGCTGAATAGGACTTTATGTAACTATGTGCATGATAGAACTCATCGATGAAAAGATGCAGAAGTCTTTCTTCACTCATTATGCATGCCACCGCATGGGAACATGGTAGACCGGTGATTTACCACCGTCGGCAAGAACAAGTGCGCTCTGAAATAATATCTACAACTGAAGGAACACATTGCACTTCGTAAATTGAATCAGACGATCCAACAACAATCCATGTCCTCCCTTCATCAATTAGCATCATCAACTTCTTCTCAATTGACGGGCATAATACATTGGTCCAATTCCGACACCAATTGCCATTTTACGCAATGCAATACGAAACTCTGTAGCTCCACTTTCAAATTTTTGACCAACACCAGTAATTTCTTTATCCCAACTATCCATCAAAAGAGTCTTGTTATTCAAGAGACAACACAGAGGAAGTAAATCTTTTTAACACCATTATTGTCGATATATGTCAAAAAGCTATTCTCGTTATTAGACGAACATGCATACTGCTCGTAATTTCCAATGAGATATTTCTTTGATATTTCAACTGTCAGACGGTCCAAATTATACAACACAACTAACAACACCATAGTATTAAAATCATCATCAGTAGCCAAAACACAATTAGAAAAACCACGAGTCGAGTAATACATGGTGAAATTATCTATGTGCAGTTTCTTCTACTGATTTTGTATTTTCAGCAAGAGTTTCTCAAACGAATCATCCATCTTATAAGCTAAAGTCTCACCATGATACAAGCAAAATACAAAGATCCCATTGCCAATAGCATTAACTACAGTTAAGAAAAATATAGAGAAATTAATCAAAAAAATTAACATAACGTAAGAAATCAAATTACAAGAAAATAACATAACATAAGAAATCAAATTACCAGAAAATAACATAACATAAGAAGTCAAATTACCAGAAAATTACATAACGTATGAAATCAAATTACCAGAAATTAACATAACGTAAGAAATCAAAAATGAGGAAAAAATGCACTCGAATCAGAATCATATACAAAAAATCATAATCAAAAACAAAATTAATCAAAATTACCAGAAGTTGTAATCGAATCAAAAGCCATCGATTGTGCCAGAAGAGAATAATATGACTGTGGGTGGTGTAATCGAATCGACTGTGGAAAAAAAAATTGACTGTATTCTCTTGAATCGTACAATCGATTGAACTCTTGAATCGTATCTGAAGAAATTGAGCAAAGAAAACCAGATGAGAAAGAATTCGTAGCAGGTCTACAATCTCTTTTTTCAAAAAAGCGGTCAAAATAGGTGACAAGAATTCAAGAAGAAACCCATCTGCAATTTATTTTTTCAAAAAAGCAGTCGAAAAAAATGGGGAGGAATCCAGGATATTATCAACATTTTGCATTATAATTTTGGACTATTTAACAAAAAATAGGTACTATTTGACCTAAAATTGGATGTGGGGCATATTGACAAAAGGACCTCCAATTCCACCCCCCACCCCCCACCCCCCCCCCCCCCCCCCCAAAAAAAAAGTAGAGTCACGAGGACAAAAATGAAAAAAATGGAAGAAAAAGATCCTTCTTTCTTTTCGACCTAGTCAACTCCCTCAATGGGATCACGTCTCAATGACACTGACCGGCCCGTTGCATTACCATCGCAGTCCGTTACCGAAGGCTCTCCCCGGATTACTACTACTACTACTACTACGGTCCAACCGGTGTAACCCATGCAAACCATACTTGGCCGCCGTAGTCCTGACTTTTTAATCTTTGGCTCTACTGGCTCCTCCTCCGCTCCCATTTGTGGAGGCTGCACCCACCGATTACATCGGAAATCCCCGAGTCTCTCCACCAGTAGCATTCCAAACCACTGGCCCACCCATCGCATAACACGCAAAAATAGCTGTTGCAGCCGTGGTCCGGCCATACTTGCTCTTGGTGCCGCTAGCACACTTCTGCCCACCTTCAACGGTTGTCCAACCATCGGCTACCTCGCACAATCGACACCCCCCCAAAAAAAAGTAGAGTCACGAGGACAAAAAATGAAAAAAAATGAAGAAAAAGATCCTTCTTTCTTTTCGACCTAGTCAACTCCTCAATGGGATCACGTCTCAATGACACTGACCGCCCGTTGCATTACCATCGCAGTCGTTACCGAAGGCTCTCCCTCGGATTACTACTACTACTACTACTACTACTACTTACTACTACTACTACTACTACGGTCCAACCGGTGCAACCCATGCAACCATCTTGGCCGCCGTTAGTCCTGACTTTTTTATCTTTGGCTCTACTGGCTCTCCTCCGCTCCCATTTGTGGAGGCTGCCACCACCGATTACATCGGAATCCCCGAAGTCTCTCCACCAGTAGCATTCAAACACTGGCCCACCATCGCATAACACGCAAAAATAGCTGTTGCCAGCCGTGTCCGGCCATACTTGCTCTTGGTGCCGCTAGCACACTTCTGCCACCTTCAACGGTTGTCTCACCATCGACTACCTCGCACAATCGACATTATATTTGATACGGCACTAAATATTCATGCGTGATATATGTTGATATTTATGGTAAGCGACCTCATTTCTTGGAAGGAGCATTTCTTCTGAGAGGTGGGCGAGATGGTTTTGTAGAGTAGCGACCTGGAATATGAGGATGAGTTCTTACATAGGGTCACAACCTCTTATACTTTTGTGTGTTGGGCGCTATCTGTTAGCTCGGTCATGGGCTTTATAAGTATTAGGCCCGGATGGGCTCATATGGATGGTATTGTGGGGTCCTGGCAGACTATATGGAAAGAATCACAGGCCCAGGCCTATTATGGTAATTTAAGCGAGAGATCCACTATTTATGGGAACTTATCATACAGGAGAAATCCTAATTCTAAGTCGGTCACGGTATTTAAGGAATTGTGGTGGGAGAAGGGACCCTGGCTTGGGGAACACTTCTCTTGTCTCTATAAAAGGGGTGCATACCTCTCTTTATTTCTAAGTTGTTTTTTATCACGATTTGGGCTCTCGAAAATATCTCTCGTACTATCTGACTTAAGCATCAGAGGACCTTCATCGGGGCCGTCCACCGCCTTGGCTGAAGGTTTTGTTTTGCAGGATAGCCTAGGTCGCCAGGAGGCTTTTTGGAGACTTATCAGGTCGTTGTGATGAAAATGTAAACTGTTTAGGTCGCTGATCTCAGATTTGAGGTTAGTACCCCCTATTCTTGGTAACCAATCTTTTTGGTTTTATCAAGTGGCGCCATCTGTGGGAAAGAGGGACATCGAGTCCTTGAGCAAAAGACATGAGAAACTTCACAAGCGCAGTATGAAAGATAAAATCCAGCCTAAGTTTGGATTGCGGTCCTGGATCGAGCAAGTCAAAGAAGAAAAACAAGATGCGGACATCAATAAAGGAGAACCAACAAAGGACGGACAAACACCGTCTCAAGAAGAACCAACAATCCAGAATTTGGGTGGGATACCAACATCCTCACCAAGGCATCACAACGGAAAGGAGCCTGAAGGAGACTTGGAAGCGAAGACACCAGAGGTTATGGCGCAAAAGACGGTTCATATAGGGATGAAAGAATGGAAAGATTTACCCAAAGATAAGCCATGTCAAATCAACAAAGGATTCTTACTAGGGCTTATGGATTTTGTACCTCTAGAGAAACAGGAAGAGCTAAACAAGTACCTAGCAGGCGAGATGGGTACTCCGAAAGAGAAGGCTGATGGATGGAATGGTGGGTAGGGAGAAAAATCGGTAACAAAACAAAGTGGAGGGTCTCTATCGCGGAGATTTTCTCAAAGGAGGAAGAGTGGGGGTAAGCAAAAATAGGTAGATTCTTCTAGCTCTACCTCGTCCACGGAGTCTCGTACCCACAGGTATAAGTACAAGAAGGCGAAGACGATGAAGATAGGGCAAAAATACTACAAACGTCAAGGTCGGCGGCATAGCAAATCTACCAGTGAGAGCTGAACACAAACCTCGAGTACAGATGGTGAATCCCAGGATAAGTCATGAAGAAGTCAGAGCGGGTACCATGAGGAAAACGGCGAGAATGAGGTCGGACCAGGGAATAAGGCATTTAGAGATATGCAGGAGACCTTGTTAAACTTTCAAAAATGGATGGAAGGAGAGAAGTTCGATGAAAATAATGGGCATCCTCTTTCAGATGATATGTCGCGAGCTGCAATGCCCAAGGGGTATAAGGCATTGGAGTTTCAGTATCTCGGGATGATAGACCCAGTGGAACATTTGCAACTCTTCAAAAACGAGAGGATGTTACATGGATATACAGATGTTGTGGCATGTCGAGCCTTTGTGTCTACCTTAAGGGGAATCGCACAGAGTTGGTTCTATCAATTGCCACGAGGAAAAATTACCAGCTTTCAGGTGCTGCGAGCTGCTTTCTTGAAACAATTTTCTAGTGTGAGGTAGAATGGAAAGACTGCGCAGTCGCTCTTTACTATGGTGCAACGACCTGACGAAACATTGAAGCAATATGTTAACAGGTTTACCAGTGCCACACTGGAAGTACCCACCGCTACAGACGAAATGAAGGCGGGAGCTTTACATCAAAGATTGAGGAGAGAAGACTTACGCAAGTCATTGGTGAAGAAGGAGGCACGAACATACGATGAAGTCTTAGAAAGATGCCATAAATACATACAAGTGGAGGAAGCTGAGGAGGAACATTGTGTGCGATTTAGCAGGGAGGTCGCGGATACAGGAGGCAGTATTTCTAGGAGGGAGATCAGAAGGGAGCCTAGAAGGGTAGTGCGCGGACTCCTAACTCCGAGTCCCATGGTGAGAGAAAAACCTGAGGTAGATATACAAAGTTGGAGGAACGAGGATTTCACACCACTGATCTATCCGCGGGCTAAAGGGTTTACTATCAGGGAGCGCCCGATACCTAATGACATAAAATGGCTGAAAAATCGCACGCTGCTCCCTACTAATACCAAATCTAATTTCTTTTGTTTGTTTCACAACAATTATGGTCATTCCACAGAGAGGTGCATGCATCTTAAAGAGGAAATCGAGAGGCTCATAAAAGCTGGGCATCTGAAAGAAGTTATTTACAGAGATAGAGAGCCAAGGGAACCGAGGCAACCATTGCCCCCACCACAGCCGAGAGATCCACCTCAGGATCAGGTCAAGAGGCAGCCACAACAAGGAAATCAGGGACATAATGGCCCAAGAAGAAACAAGGGGAGAATAAATATGATTCCAGGCGGACCAACGGATGGCGATACCAATAGTGCACGGAAAAAGCATGTTAAATCAGCTCACCCGGGAACGTGGGAGGTCGCTAGTGTGAGTCGACGCCTGCAGACATCCGGACCAATCATCTCTTTTGGTCCCAATGAGCGACGCGAGCTGTAAGAAGATCATAATGATGCGTTAGTAATTGAAGCTGAGGTGGCGGGGTATGAGGTCGGCAGAATCTTTGTGGACAATGGGATCTCGGTCAATATAATATACACAAATAGTATTGAATAAATGAATTTGGAGACCAAGGTGGGATATGAGAATACGCCCATATATGCGTTTAATGGGGGCACAGGTGATTACGGAGGGAGAGCTGACACTTGCAGTGTTGTTGGGGAAGGACGAGTTGCAGGTAAGGAGGAATCTGAAGTTTTTGATAGTCCGTGGGAGGTCGGCATATAACGCAATATTAGGTCGACCTGCCCTCAATGCATTCCAGGAAGTGACATCAATATATCACATGAGTATTAAGTATCTGGTAGGAGATAAAGCGGGGGAAGTTATTTCCGAACAGCAGGTCGCCAGGTCGTGTTATCAAATGACAGTCAGAAAAGGGTTAAGCGAGAACAAGCGCAAAAGGGATGATGACCTACCAGAGGGTGTAATTAGCGCAAAAAAGATGAAAGAACAGGAGAATTTTGTTCGACCACACGAGGAGTTGATGGAGATTTCGTTAGAAGAAGGTCGCCCGGAATATACTACAAGGATTGGGACCTTGATGGCAGAATCATCGAAAGAAGAGATGGTAAGATTATTGAAGGAAATTTGGGACGTTTTTGCTTTTGGGGATGGAGAATTGACAGGGGTATCTCCGGAGGTCGCACAACATCATTTAAATGCAGACCCGGAGGCGAGGTCGGTTAAACAGAAGAGAAGACATTTTGGGCCTGAACTGGACAAGATAATTGAAGAGGAGGTGCAGAAATTGCTAAAGGCAAGCCACATTCGAGAAATTCAATTCCCAGAATACCTATCTAATGTTGTGATGGTGCCAAATCTGGAACAAAAGTGGAGGATGTGTGTGGATTTCCACGACTTGAATAAAGCCTGTCCAAAGGATCATTATCCTTTACCGCGAATTGATCAGTTGGTGGATTCAACCTCAGGGTGCGAGCGCTGAGTATGATGGATGCTTCACAGGGGTGTCACCAAATACCTCTTGCAAAGGAGGATCAACCCAAGGTGAGTTTTGTTACGTCCACGGGAACGTATTGTTTTGTGTCCATGCCCTTTGGCTTGAAAAATGCAGGGGTGACCTATCTGAGATTGGTGGACAGAATGTTCAAGGACCTGTTGGGGTCCACTATGGAAGTTTATGTCGATGATATGCTGGTGAAGAGCAAGAAAGCAGAATCCCATGTGGAGGACTTGGGAAAAATGTTTCTTATACTTTGGCAATATGTGATGAAGCTTAATCCAAAGAAGTGCGCGTTTGGGGTGCGATCTGAGGAATTTTTGGGATATATGGTGATGGAAGGGGTATTGAGGTTAATCCGGAGAAGGTGCGGGCTATTTTGGAGATGTCACATCCTCGAACAATACACGATGTACAGGTGCTTACAGGTCGCATTGTAGGTCTTAATCGTTTTATTTCTAGGTCGGCAGAGAGAGGTGTCCCCTTTTTCAGGGCACTCCGGAAAGGGTCCAAGTTCGAATGGACCAAAGAAGCGGCGGATGCATTTGAGGAGTTGAAAAAATACTTAACTGAAATACCATTGTTGACCAAGACGATGCCCGGAGAAGATCTGATCTTATATATATCGGTTGGAGAGGTCACACTAAGTTCGGTGTTAATCAGAGAGGATACAGGTACGCAAAAACCCATCTACTATATCAATAGGATGCTACGAGGTGCTGAGTTGAACTATTCCGAGCTGGAGAAGGGAGGTTTTGCGCTGATTTGTACATCAAGGAAACTGCGGCTATACTTCTTGAGCCATAGGGTGAAAGTACGCACTAACCTAGCTCTCAAGCAGGTCCTGAGTAATCTAAACGTGTCTGGAGACTGGTGGAGTGGGCTGTGGAGTTGACCGAATACGATGTGGTGTACGAACCTAGGGCAGCCATCAAAGCACAAGTGTTGGCAGATTTTTTGCAGGAGATGGTGCGTCCATCTGATCAGGTGATGAGATAAAGGCATGGGTATTTCATACCGATGGACCAACTATGGTGTCAGGAGCAAGGCTGGGGATTGTATTAACCAGCCCGGAGGGGGAAAACTTGGAATTCGCGATTAAGTTGGGATACAAGGCATCTAACAATGAAGCTGAGTATAACGCTGTGTTACAGGGCATAAAAATGGTAAGCGATCTGGGAGCAAGTAAGGTGTGGGCATACACGGATTCACAGTTAGTAGCTCGTTAGTTTAATGGTTCTTTTGAGGCAAAGGAAGAACGCATGGCGGCGTACTTTAAGAAATTACGAGAAGAAGTTGCCCATTTCGAGGAATTTAAGCTCGAACACTTACCACGAGCTGATAATACATGGGCTGATCAGCTCGCTCGGATAGCTGGCGCATTGGGAACTTGTGATACTCGAAAAATCACGCTAATGGAGTTAATCCACAGTAGCGTGGAAAATGGGAAGGAGGTAATGGAGCTCGAATTTTAGGATGATTGGCGTACTTCTATCTGGGATACCCTGGTTAAAGCAAAGGAAGGTGCGGAACGATTGACAACTAAAGAAGCTAAGGTGGCGACTCGTTTTTGCATTATAAATGAGGAGTTATACAAGAGGTCGCGCTTTTTACCTTTTTCGAAATGCTTGGCTAAGGATCAGGGATTGGAAGTGCTAAAAGAGATACATGAAGGATACTGCAGGGATCATGCGAAAGGATCAGAACGTGTAAGAAGTGCCAGATGCATGGTCCAGTTATCCATATACCTGCCGAAGAAATGATGGTTATGAGCTCTCCGTGTCCATTTGCACAATGGGGAATTGACATTGTGAGACCTTTTCCAAAAACACCAGGCAATAAACAAAACCTGATGGTGGCAGTTGTTTTGCATGTAATTGTTGTGTTTTTCTTTGTGTTTTTAGAGAGATTTTTATATTGATTTTAGTAGTTTTGAGTCGTTTTTCGTTAGGTTTTTAGGTCGTTTTTCTTGTTTTCTTGTTTTTTGTGTTTCTTGTTGATTTTATATTTAATTTGGTTGAATGGGTTCAATTACCTTGAGGTTTGGTGAAACTCTTGGGTTTTTATGTTCAAAATTCCTATTTTATAGGACAAGGCATTAAAGATCAAAAATTCAAGCCAAGAGCAAGTTCAAAAATGGCCAAACTTTCTAGAATGCTCATCGTGGCTCGCCGAGGCTCGCCAACGCTCGCCAAACTGTCGACACTTGGTGGCACTGCCGACATTGGGTTACTCAGTGTTCGAGCAGTGGCCGCAAGCTGCTGAGCGCGCCCGGCACAGCTCCCGCGCATCCGCCCAGCGCCTGCGCGCGCCTCTCGCCATGCCTCGCGCGTAGCGCTCGCCAACGCTTGCCATGCCTCGCCACCTCTCTCCAACCTGCTCGCCACCTCTTGGCGCATGGCTCGCCAGTGCCCAGCCCGCGCGCCGCCCACGCCACACTCAGCCGACCAGGCTAGTGCCCAGGCCAGCCACCTGCTAAGCCATGCCGCGCCTAGGCTCGGCAATTGCTGAGCCACCTTGAGCCAAATTGAGCCAATTCAAGCCAAATCAAGGCCCAGGGTCGAGCCAAGTGGCTAGGAAGGTCAACATGAGTCAATTTTGGTCAAACTCGGCAATATCAAGCCTTTTTGGCTAATTTGGCCCATTTAAACTCAATTAAACCTATTATAAATAGAACCTCAACTCTCATTTTGTAAAAACACCTCCTCCCAACCCAAGCTTGGGTTTGGGATTATTTTCTCTCTCTAGATTTAATTTCAAGCTTTGCCTTGGGTTTGCAAGCTCAAGAAGGATTCAAATATTCCCTTGGATTTTTAATTCCTTGCAATTTCAATCAAGCTTTTGGATTCTCTCTTTAATTCTAGTAAGCTTTCTTTTAATTCATGCTTTGTTCTTCATTTGTTTTATACTTTTTGCCTTAGGTACTAGAATTTGTGCTTGATCTTGTGAATCACCTATGGAATCTAGTTGAGTGACACATCTAGATCATAGATTGAGGCCTAGATCGTTTAATTTCACCTAATTTCATATGTTTCATGCATTTTCTTCATTTTTATGCTTTTTGTCTTAGCACCTTGTATTCATGTTAGATCTTAAGAATTGGCTATGGAATCTAGACGAGTGACACGTCTAGATCATAGATCGGGTCTTGGATCGTCTTATTTTGAGTTTTTCACATGCTTTATTTTGAATCTTATTTTCATGCATAGTTTTAGGTTGAATCTTAGATTTACTCTTTGTTGTTTGTTATTTTTCATAAAGTTTTAAACTTTCATGTCAACTCTCTTTCCATTCATGCTTTCGATTTTTGATTATTTTCATTATTTAGGATTTTATGCGTAGTTGTACCTTATGCATGCAAGCTTGTACTTGGTGAAATAATGCTTGTTTGTGCTTGTTTTCATTATTTGCTTGCATTTTCTATTAAGGCACACGATCGAGGCATCCGACCAACTTGCTATTTCCATTTCTAGGATAGTTTAGATAGTTAATTGTTTGTTTTCATTTTCTTTTTATTTTTCAAAGCTTGAAAAACATAGATTCCTCAATTGAATCGAACTCCGTTAATACCAAGCCAAGAACCCATTGATATATTTCAACATCACTAAAACTCTTCTAACAATAATTGATTATTTCAAAAAGTGGGTGGAAGCCAAAGCGGTTACGGGCATAAGCGAACAAGACATGATGGATTTTATTTTCAATAATATTTTTTGCAGGTTTGGTGTCCCGCGAGTATTGGTGTCTGATAATGGAACCTAGTTCAATGGGCAGAAAATTCAGGATTGGTGCAAGGAGATGGGGATGAAGCAACGATTTGCTTCTGTGGCACACCCCCAAACCAATGGGCAAGTTGAAGTTACTAATCGTATCATTGTGCAGGGTATTAAGCTACGATTGGAAAAAGCAGGTGGGCTTTGGGAAGAAGAGCTCGCATCGGTCTTATGGGCTTATCGAACAACTCCTCGAACTTCTACAGGGGAGTCGCCATTCAGTTTAGTCTATGGGATGGAAGCTGTTATTCCAGCCGAGTTAGTAGGTGGATCGCAACGCTTATCGGCATTTAACATGGAGGAGAACGAAAGGCTCGCAAGAGGAGCGATTGAAATGATAGAGGAAATACAAGAGAAGGCTGCGGCCTGGGTAGAACATTATAAACAAAGGATACAAGCTGTCTTTAACAAACGAGTTAAGCATCGTTGTTTTCAGGTGGGTGATTTGGTATGGAGACAGGCTGACGCATTGCGTAAGACCAGGAAGCTAGAGCCGAATTGGGTTAGGCCGTTCAAAGTGATTAAAGTACTACGTGGAGGAGCATATATACTCGAGAATGCTGAAGGGAAAGCTCTACCTAGGAGCTCAATGTTTGTCATTTGAAGAGGTATTACGCCTAGATGGCGGGCTGTTTGTGTTTTACCCTTTGGGGCGGTTGTTTCATTACCCTTCAGGGCGGGCTGTTTGTGTTTTACCCTTCGGGGCGGTTATTTCATTACCCTTCAGGGTGGGCTGTTTGCGTTTTACCCTTCGAGGCGGTTGTTTCATTACCCTTCGGGGCGGGCTATTTGTGTTTTACCCTTCGGGACGGTTGTTTCATTACCCTTCGGGGTGGGCTATTTACGTTTTACCCTTCAGGGCGGGTAGTTTATGTTTTACCCTTCGGAGCGGTGGTCTTATTACCCTACGAGGCAGGCTGTTTGTCTTTTAACCTTCGGGGCGGATAATGGTTTTACGATATACCCTTTGGGTTGGATAGCTTTTTGATATCTAATAAAACTTGGCAAACGATTCATACATTTTTATGGTTTTTTACATATGGTTAAGTGATGTGATTATGTTGTTTGGCTGTTTCTGAGAGGGATATGTTTGACTTATATATCTTTTTTGAATAGTTGTGTTCTTGTGTTATGGATGGTTATGTCTTTAAGTTCACTTAGGCAAGCTAACATGTTTAACTTATATATGCGAGCTTGTTTCAGCTCCTTTGGATTATTTTTGCTTTGTGGTTTGATTATTTTCTTTGATCTCGTGGTGCTATGGAGGTTGGAAGTATGGTTGCAATTGGTTATGAGTTCACGCGACCTATATTAATTTATGGATTTATGATGGCTGAGATTACAGGTTTTTACATGGTTTAAATCGCAGGTTCATATATGGTTTAAGTTGCAGGTTTTTACATGGTTTGAGTTGAAGAGCTATGCACATAACAAACATAAAAGGGGAATTGTTCATACAAATGAGTAATATTGTTCATAAGGCATGAGAGTAACAAATACTGGTTCTGAGCTATCAAGACATGTTAGGCCCAGGAGCGGGGACAAAGTCTTCTAATGGTGTGTCCAGCTCGGCAGAGAGTTTGGCGGACAACACAGCTCGACCCTGACAAGACAGCCACCACTTGGCGTCGATTGGCTGGTTTATGTCGCCTTTGAAGGAGCTGAACGTAGGCAGCATATCGATGATAATTGGCACGTCGGGGGCATAAGTGACGTTCAAAGCCGCGAGCTGGTCCTTGATTATTCCAGCGGCCTTGAAAACCCATTCCTTGCTGCCAACTGCCATCTTACAAAAGTACAAGGAAGACTTCTTGTACGCCTTTAGCAGCTCTTCCCGGTAGGCGCCCACGTATTTTTGGCCTACGTCGCTCAACAAGAAGGTTCGTCACCCTTCAGCTATACCTCTCTCGTGCGCCACCTGGTTCTGCTCCTCGAGTTTCTGATTTTGCGCTTTGAGCTCCTCGACTTGGCGAGCTTGCTACTGGGCATCCTTGATCTATTGCCCAAATGAGCTGTCTCATCTTTCAGGCTGTTCACCTAGCTCTTCAAAATGAGTATCTCCTCCTCGTGAGCTTTCAGCAGGTGATTCGCCCCATCTAATTCTCCTTGGGTCAAGGATAGCTGTCGAGTTTGTTGTTCAGCTTGGGCGGTTAGCTCATCACAGGTCTTCTGGAGATCGCTCTCAGTGGATCGAGCCAGTAGTCCCTCAGAAAGCTTAGAGACCAGGGCACTCAGCTGTATCATGAGGTAATATAAGGGTTTGCAGGTATTATCTTGGTAAGGAGAGGGTTTTTTAAGTAATAAATTACCTGGTGGATTATCCATTTTTCGAGGAAGGCCTGGATCTCTTTGGCATTTTCACATTGGGCCAATCCCTTTCCAAGGTCAGGAGAGCTCGAGGAGGTGGCGACGTGAGTTTTGCGGAGGCGACGGTGTTTTTGGACGGGAGAGCTCGGGCTATTAGCAGCGGGCTTGATGGGTCGTTTCCCCTTTGAGGACCTCTAGACCAGCTGCACTTCTTTCAGGTCGTCCTCCATTTCCTAGTCAGCCTCTATCCCGAATGCCTTCTACAGCACTGCATCCACGTTGATGATAGGAGGAGGAGTTGCTGAGGTAACAGCGGGCTGCGGATCGGTATGCGCTGTGACTTCTTCAGATCTCGATGAGACGCACTTGTTAACGAATGCAACTGCAATAACAAAGTGGTACATTATTATTAATTTGTAACAGATGATGGTGGTGTAAAGTTGTATAACATAGGAGACCTACCGAACTCCGATTGGGTCATGGCAAGATCTAGGTCGACCAGCCGAGAGTCGATGCCCACGAATTTGAAAATTTTGGACCGGCTAGTGAGTTGCACCACGTCAAATGGGCGCTTACTCCATTCTGCGAGCTGGTCAGAGTATTTTTTGTACAAGGCGGGAAAATGTTTTGGGCTGGGGGGGTTGGTTTATTTCGGGGTATGGTATTGTAGCTCGGTTTTAAAAGGCCAACTCTCGGTGTTGTGAATGAAGAAGAAATCCCTCTGCCATTCAGGAACTTTATTTAAGGGATTCACTAAGAACCGGGCTTTGCCGGTGCAAGCAGAAAGATAAAAAGAATGTTTTTGGTATTTTATTTGAAAGCAAAAGTGAAAAAAACCTAGGTCAGGTTTAGTATTATAATATTTACATAATATAATATACCCCGCCAAAAACTACATGGAATTGGGGGTTAATTGTAAAATGGGGACTTTGTACAAATGAGCTGTTTCGATATAAAATTGGTGCGGTGGGAATCTAAATCCCAACCTAAGTAGCTCGTCGAAGAGGGTAATGTGATTTGGGGAAGGTTTCATGGGGTCTAAGTGGAGGATGTCGGGAAGGACCATTTTGGTGGTCTTTGGGAGGTTTAGTGTTTGTTGGAATTCCTCAAGTTTCTTTTAATCGGGGAGCAACCAGTAATTATCTTCAACTGTCCTGGTTGTTAGGGGTGAGGGAAGTTGGTCGACAGCATCTATGGAAGGCATTACAGTTACTGGGTTTTCTAAAAAGTGCTCGCAAGGTGGTGGATTATTATGTTTGGTTAAGGGAATGCACTCTGGTATATTCACGATAGTCAAAGGGGCAGGAGATGGATCTTCGGGTATGTTTTCTAGTACGGCTTGGGCGTCGGTATGAGCCCTGGTTTGAGCTTCTAGCTTCGACCAACTGACGTCACCTTCTGGTTCGTCGCGGAGGCCGGAGGGAGGCGAAGAGGGTTGTTTTCGTCTTCTTTTAAAAATATAAGGGTTTTCAGTAGGATTGGAATCGGGGGAAAGGCTTGAATTTTTTGGGTTGGAGGATGCTGATTTTGTCATTAATGAAATATCACAAGATAAAAATGGCAGAAAACACAACAACAACTCAGCAGATGCAATATATACCTGAATTTAAATTAAAATTAATTGCTGAAAAGGAAGACTTAGGGAACTTACACATTTTTGGTGTCGTGGAGGTTGGTGATGAGCGGTGTATTGCTAGTGATTTTTGGAAGCCAGAGAAAGTGCGAGCTTTTTTGCAGAGTAAAAATGGCAATTTTTGCTTATGTTTCTGATAAAGTGAGTGGTAAGTGAAGATGAAAAGGTTTCTTTGTTGGGCGGCGAGAAAGCTGATGGGACGTATTGGAGCGGGAAGTTGGTAGGGTTTGGAGGAATGTTTTGGGCCTTTTGTTTTGGGCCCACAGCGTTTATTATAATACAAGAAAATGGGGAGGGGGCATGTGTCCAACACTTTGTCAGTTTACATTTAATGAATCTTTATGAGGATGCAATGGGCAAAAGAAA
>BMAC01000313.1:977435-993672 GCA_014905375.1 Phtheirospermum japonicum
TAMRTGATACGGCACTAAATATTCATYCGTGATATATGTTGATATTTATGGTAAGCGACCTCATTTCTTGGAAGGAGCATTTCTTCTGAGAGGTGGGCGAGCTGGTTTTGTAGAGTAGCGACCTGGAATATGAGGATGAGTTCTCATATAGGGTCGCGACCTCTTATGCTTTTGTGTGTTGGGCGCTATCTGTTAGCTCGGTCATGGGCTTTATAAGTATTAGGCCCGAATGGACTCATATGGATGGTATTGTGGGGTCCCAGTGGACTGTATGGAAAGAATCACAGGCCCAGGCTTATTCTGGTAATTTAAGCGAGAGATCCACTATTTATGGGAACTTAGCATACAGGAGAAATCCTAATTCTAACTCGGTCACGGTATTCAAGGAATTGTGGTGGGAGAAGAGAACCCTAGCTTGGGGAACACTTCTCTTGTCTCTATAAAAGGGGTGCATACCTCTCTCTTTTTTTCTAAATTATTTTTGATCACGATTTGGGCTCTCGAAAACATCTCTCACACTATCTAACTTAAGCATCGGAGGACCTTCGCTGAGGTCGTCCACCGCCTTGGCTAAAGGTGTTGTTTTACAGGATTGTCTAGATCGCCAGGAGGCTTTTTGGAGACTTATCAGGTCACTGTGACGAAATCGGAAGCTGTTTAGGTCGCTGATATCAGATTTAAGGTTAGTACCCCTATTCTTGGTAACCATTCTTTTTGGTTTTATCACTACACCACCGATTACATCGGAATCCCCGAAGTCTCTCCATTAGCAGCATTCAAACGCTGGCCTATCGTCACATTACACGCAAAAACAACTGCTGCAGCCATATCCGGCCATACTTGCTCCTGGTGCCGCTAGCACACTTCTGCCACCTTCAACGGTTGCCCCACCGTCGGCTACCTCGCACAATCAAAAACATACTTTTCAAGCCTTCTTGGTCGTCGCCACCGGCTTCCGGTGCTTCCTCCCTGCCGTTGTACACGGTGTCGCCCCCTACGACCCTCCACAACTTGCTATCCAACCCATGATGACTACTTCTTCGCACAAGCCTTGGTTCCCGACGTCTGCGGTTCACTCGGTTTCTCTCTTGTCTCCCTTGCTGGATGCGGTGCCGCCACCTTCATCTCCAGAACTCGGCTCTCCCATTTCCGGTGCCATTTTTTCTGACGCCTGGTTTTCCCAAGGTGACAAATGGGTCCGGGTCCCCATCTGCTCTTTCGGCCTCTCTTCCCCCTCCTTCACTGTCTATGGTGCCGGCAACTCAGAATGTTCAACAACCGCCCAGGCCGACGGCGTGTTCATCTTTACCCACTTCTGGCGTCACTGGTTTTCTTCCACCTCTGCTTGTGGAAGCCGCGCTACTGAACCCTTTTGATACTCTACAACGAATATCATCAACCGGAATTCCTTCTCCGCTGGGGCCCTTGACGTCTCACCTCCCTCACATTCCACAACTAACTGCTCACACCACGCCGTCTTTCCGATGACGTTTTCTTCATCGGTAGGCCCTATTCCCACCCTTATCACTGCCCCCACTTTGTTTGGCTCCTTTCCAGTGGCCAGGATGACACTGCCGTCACCTACGCTATTTCCTTCCCCCTCTTTCCCATCGCATCCGACGTTGCCTGTATTGCATTGTTTTTCTCGTGTAACATATGTGGATTCTCCTGCCATCCCAGATTTTTCAGCGGATGTGATAAAGACATTTCTTTTGGTCAACAATGGCTCTCTTTTCGCGTGTCCACACGCTGAGATGGACTCTGGCCCACTTCATCATCCTGCGGCCCACCTCCAACAGGCTTTCCAATTGGATCCCAAGTCTTTTATTTCCAGCGGTGAAGGCCCAAGCACCATGAGTCAAATTCCCCCCTTTCTCAATCAATTTCAGCCCAATTCCCCCTATTCAATCCATTTTGTCCCAAGCCCAGACAACTTTTATTGCTTTTCGGCCCCAAACCTAGTCGGCCTCCCTCAACCCAGCAGAGCGATTTACCCCAAGCCCACTGGGTTTCCATGCCCACGCCCGCCTTTCTCTTAACAACGGGAGCCGGCCATTTTGGAGACTCCCGGACCTGGCTACCTGGCCTGTTCCAATCCCACCGAGACCGTCCCTGGTGGACTACTCTTTAGGGGCCCCTTTGATCAAAAAGGGAGATTACTTTTCGATAACCATTGACGAAGGCTGTTATCAAAATCATGTTTTGGTTTTACGGGATTCACTTATCGGGCATCTCCTTCAACCCAAGGGGTCGAAACCCCTTTCGCTCGACTAAATAAAGGACACTTTGAAGGACGCATAGAAGATCACCAGACCAGGGAGCTTGGTTCCCCTTGGCAAACAATTCTTCAACATCTCATTTTCCTCTGCCGATGACAGGGCATGTGCGTTTGCCAAAACCTCTTGGTAGTTCGGCACTAGTTCTACTTGGCTCTTTCCCTGGACTCCAGACTTTATTCCGTAAAAAACCGCCTCGGCTTCACCACAGGTTTGGGTTCGTATTATGAATTGCCAATTGAATATTGGGACTGCACTTTTATCTTTAATATTGCTAGGGTTGTTGGCACTCCGTTAGATGAGCGCTTTATTAATGGAACGGTTGGCCATTTTGTTCATGTGTTGGTAGAGGTTAAACTTGAAAATACCTTGCATTGGACTGTGATGATTGAATGTAAAGGATATAAAGGGAAAATTTCCATTGGATATGAGAACCTTCTGAATTTTTGTTCTTCCTGTAAATCGGTTGGACATATTGTTGGTTCTTGCCCTTCTTACAAACCACATGCCATTCAGAACGTTAACAGGGACGACTGGCATACGGTTAACACCAGACACTATCGACATTCTGATTCTCGAGAGCATAGGGTCCGTACTCGTATGGACTCTTGGTTGACTTCCGAGCCTACCAAGCTTCCTCTGTCGACCTCCAATGCCTTTGATACGTTACAGTCCGACATTGGTATGGGGTCTAGGTCCCACCCCTCCTCGTTCCCCACTCTGGTTCATGAACCTTCCTCCCCTGCTCCTCAACTCTTTGCTTCTCCCATTTCCTCATCCACTCCAGATGGGAAGGGCCAGTCCATCTCTCTTCCTTCAAGTTCGATACCTCCCATTGTCGGCAGTTTCCTTGCTAGAGGTGCCGTGCGTGTCACTCCGGCTACTCACTTACACTCGACTCCAATATTTGGGGCTAAACCCCTGGTTACTTCAGCCCCCGTAGCCTCTACTATTCATACTCTTACTATTTATAACCCTAACACTGCATCCAAATTACTTTTGCAAAGTACTAAGGACAGAGTCAAAGCGAGCAACCCCTCTCACGAGTTTACACTCAATGAGCCAGGGTCCTACATTGACGAATCCGACGCTAGCTTAGCGACCTTCGATGACATACTTTCTCATTTTGATCAAATAGATAAGAGGAATCTCCACCCCTCCCCATCCACTTTTGATTAGTGTATTGTCCCTTTTGGTACATTCGAGGGATCGGTAACTCAGCCTCTCATCTAATCTTTAAGGAACTCTGTTGGGTTCACCGTCCTGACTTTCTTGCTATTGCAGAACCGATTGTCTCTTTCTCTAGCATTCGTGTTTCTTTCAGGCAGTCTTTGGATCTCAACCTTGTTTTCGAGAAATTTTACGGCAATGATATCCCGAATATCTGGGTCTTTACGATATCTACTATTTCTTCTACTGATATCCTCTTCTCCTCGTATTAGGCTATCCTTCTCCAGGCCACCTTTGGGGACCTCGACTTTTACCTTGGCTTCATCCATGCACATAATGTGGCAGTGCAACGATGCCTTCTCTGGAGCGACATTTTGAGCCTTTCGCTCCCTCGCTTGCTGATTATCGGGGACTTTAATGATATTCTAGGTGCCCACGAGCGCTGTGGGGGCAATCCTTCTGATACTTCCTCTTGCTTGGACTTTCGGAGATTCTTAGATGCGGGTGAGTTTCTACAGGTCACCACTACTAGCGGTTTCTTCACTAGGGTTAGCCGTTGCCACTTGGAGTTTTGCTTTGCTCGTCTGGATTGCGCGACCCATTTTGCTAACTTGTCCCTTGCATGTGGGCGGATTTCTAGCCTTCTCCTTCCCCGCAGTCGTTCCAACCATCATCCCACTCTTGTTGAATGTTCTAGGGATTCGATTTCCAGCTTGGGCCCTCGAATTTCCCATTTCCAAAACTTTTGGACTTTGCAACCTAGTTTTCGTTCCCTCGTCACCACTACTTTTGGCTCTCCCCCACCAGATTACTAACCCTATTCTCTCCCTCATGGTAAATTGTGTTACCTTCATGGAGTTCTCTGGGATTGGAACGCATAGACGGTTGGCAATGTTCATCGACAGGTGGAGTCGTCACTTGCTGAGCTTATGAACTTACAGTATCACTGCCTTGACACGGAGTACTCTAAAGCCGACCTCGAGGCTGAGATTGCTCTGAAGATCCAGTCTTCTTCCTTACTCGACACTAAGGCTAGTGTTCTTCGATAGAAGAGCCGGGCTGAGTGGCTCACGGGTGGTGATCGTAACTCAGCCTTTTTCTACCGAAGTATTAAGGCTCGGGTCACGAAGTCCACCATCAGCTCTCTTTTGATTGATTGGGTTGTCAGCCATTCTCCTGATGCGATTAAGGGAAAGATCATTTCCTTCTTCTCTGATCTTTTTTCCGCAAGCCACCCCCTCCCGACCCGTACTTGGATTAACGAGTTCCTGCACCCTGTAGTTGATACTCATTCTCACATCTTTTTCTCTACTACTTCGAGCGATTTATAGATTCAGGAGGCAATTTTCTCTCTCGCTCCTAGTAGTGCCCCAGGATCGGATGGCTTTAATGGCAACTTCTTTCAGGAGTGCTGGGACATTGTCGGACATGATGTTTGTTCGGCAGTCTGACACTTTTTTGATTCTTCTTCCCTTCCCACTGGATTCAATCCTAGTTTCATGATTCTTATACCGAAAGTTAAGGGGGTGATGCGTGTGGAAGATTTCCGCCCAATCACCCTTAATAATATCTCTTTAAAGATCACAATAAGATCATGGCTACCCATCTCAGTGTAGTCATTGGTAAGATGATCTCGGTTCTTAGTTCAGTTTTACTCTGGGCAAACAGATTCATGACTGTATCGCTGTTGCCTCTGAGGCTTTTAATTGCCTCTCCTCCCGATTGTACGGTAAGAACATGATCATGAAGATAGATATCTAAAAAGCCTTTGATACCTTAGGTTGGGGCTTTCTGATTGTGGTATTATGTCATTTTGGTTTCCCGATTATCTTCATTGGGTGGGTTGAGGCCCATCCTTCATTCTGCTCGTATCTTGGTGTTTCTAAATGGCAGCCCCACTGGCTATTTTAGTTGCACCAGGGGTGTCTGCCAGGGGGACCCCCTCTATCCTCTCATGTTCTGCATCGCGGAGGACGCTCTCGCGTGCCCTTTGTTTTGTTGCGGACCGCGGCACGATCTCTTTATTGCGGACCGACCGCTCGCTCTTCTTCTCGACTTGCCTTCTCTATGCCGATGATATCCTCGTTATGAGTCATGCATCGACTCGTAATGCTAGGCCCATCTTAGATATTTTCCATCTCTATGGGGATTTCTCCGAACAGATTCTCATCTCAGAGAAATCTTAGATTTACTTTGGCTCCTCGATGACTCCTATCGTCATCCGTCGTATATGTCAAGCCTCTAATTTCTCCGTGGGCTCCCTCACTGCCTCTTATCTCGGTGTCCCGATGTTCCGTGGTAGTCCTCGTGCTACTTATCTCCGTTCGACCCTTGATAAGACTCTGACTAAGTTTAGAACTTGGATGGGTTCCTCTCTGTCTCTTGCTGGTCTCATTTGCCTCGTTAACTCGGTCATTACCAGCACCATGGTGCATTTCATTCTTATTCTTAAATGGCCGACCTCGGTTACACGCAGTCTGGAGAATGCTATTAGAAATTTCTTCTGGTCGGGCGATATTTCTAAATATAAGCATTTTATAGTTAACTGGGCCCACTAATGTGCCCCCCTGAGCAGGGTGGCCTCGGCATCTGCTCCGTCACCACTGCCAATTCCTCGTTCTTCTTCAAGTTCGCTAATAACTTGCTTAATAAGGATTCCATGGCCTTTCATCTTCTACGTGAGCGCTTTCTTAAGACGAATGGTTCCCCCCATGCTCATGTCTCCTCATCTATCTGGGGTGGTATCAGGGGTCAAGTTAACAGCATTTTGGAGAACTCTCATTTGATCCCTGGCAGTGACTCCAGAGTTAGTTTCTGGTGGGAAAATTGGCTCGGTTACTCCATCGCTTCCCGCATCCGCATCCCAGAGACCTTTAAGCCCCATTTTTCTCAGACGATTGTCGATTACTTCTTCTCTGGGGTCTGGCACATTACGGAGAGCTTCCTTCTTGCATTTACCGACATCGTTATTGACATCCTCCGGTTTCCCATTGTCCCGCACACCAAGGATAAGCGCGTCTGGTCTACTTCACCTTCTGGGGATGTTTCGGCCAAGATTGCTTACGACCATCTCTGTCAGAAGTTTCTCAAGGTTCATGGGGCAGTTGGATTTGGTCTTCTCATATTCCGTCTCGGAGATCTATCACTGTTTAGAAGGCGATCTTTAATCGGCTCGGTGTCTTTGACGTGATCCGCAAGCAGGAGTCCATATATCCTTCCTTTTGTTGCTTTTGCTTTGCGAGTTATGAGACGTTTGATCATATTCTCATAAACTTCCGATTCGCACGTCACATTTGGAGTTGGATTGAGGATTCTTTCGACATCCAGCTCCCCCTATCAGATGGTTTTGCTAATCTTTGTGTTTTTGCTATTGACTGTCGTTTTAGTGCGCCGGTACTCTTCTTATGGAAAGTGGCTTTCATCTTGGCGATTTGGATGATTTGGCACCTTTGGTTCAACTTCATCCATAATGGAGTTCATCCTTCCACCACGGAGGCTCTTATTCATATTCGCTCGTTCATTTTGGAGTCTTCCGCTCTTGATCACGGCACGATGGCAAACACTGCCTTTGACCTAATTTGTTTGCGCAAATTGGGTGTGCATGGTAGGCACGCGCCTTCGCCCACCCTCACCCCTGTGACTTGGTTGCCCCCCTCACCTGGTTGGATTAAGGTGAATACGAATGGCAGTGCTCTGGGCTGTCCTGGAGACTGCATCGCGGCTAGTATTTTCTGCACTTGCCGGGGCTTTGTTAAAGGCGGTTTTTCGAGATCGCTCGGCCAGGGTTTCAACTTTGTAGCAGAGCTGGAGGATGCGATTATTGCGGTTGAGGACGCTGATCAAAGAGGTTGGAGACGGATTTTGCTAGAATCTGACTCGACTTATGTGGTGGAGATTTTTGTGAAGCATAACCTAGATGTTCCTTGGTGCTTCCTTGATTGTTGGCGTCAGATTCTTTTTCTCAATACCTCGATCGAGTTCATGGTTTTGCATGTTTATCGAGAAGGAAATCGTGCTACTGATGCGCTATCCAAATTCGATTCTCCTCGTTACGACTAGTTTACGTCGCCTCCGACATTCCTTTTAGATCTGGGGAATAATGATATTTTGGGTAAAATTGTGTTTCATTCATCACGATAAAGTTATCAGCCCCTCGGATGACAGTTTAATATCGGTTCAGCTGAGGACCTTGGTATTGCTGCTTTATAGATCACGATTTGCTTGTTGTATCTTGTTTTTACTTTGATCCAATTTGAAGCCATTTTGTGAAGTCCAGAAGTTTTGAAAAATAGAAACCCCGAGTGCCCGAAGTGGTATTCGAATCTGTAGCACACTCAATGAGGATAGGATGGTGATCAGAGCAAGTGCAGGGAGGAGAAGGACGGAGACCCACCCACACACGAGGGGCGGATCACCAGAGTGGATCACACAATCTAAACGGGTAAAATGGAACTCAGTATAGCAACCGCTAAATCTTGCGAAAAAAATACCATTAGTGGAAACCTGCAAAAAACCACCAACATCTAAGAAACTCCAAAAATTAGCACAAGAAGAAGTATTAGGAGGGTTGCCCACACAACGCTCGTGGGCACCCAAAACTGCGTTAAAATCCCTAATAATCAAAAGGCGATGGAGGGGATGGCTCAAGACATATCTCCAAAGAGTGCGATGCTCCGATGCAACATTATGAGCATGAACGAAATCGAGGTGAGAAATGAGATCCCTGAAGGTGGCTCGGAGGAGGATAACCTGATTCGAAGATAAAAGATTCGTAGTAGAAGTAAGAGTAGATCTTGTGAAAACCCAGATATCTAGGATCTCATTGCTGCAAAAAATTTGAGCAACAAGAGTGAGATCAAGGGATCGCCAAAACGATGCATGAATGCTAGAGAAAGAAAACATAGGTTCCGCAATAGCAAGAAAATTAGGGCGGTGAACCCGACAAAGCTCCTTGAGGATTAAGCGAGAGGTAGAGTTACCAATCCATTGGATATTCTAAAAGAGGTGATACATTAATCAGATGTGGAGGAGAAGGGGCGGAGATTCCTCCTATCCATTTGATCTAACTAAGAGAGCTCATTCGAAAGTCACCAAGCTAGCATCTACACCGTTAAGATCGGAACACCTTATACTGGCAACCGTGGACATTATCTTATTCAAAATTGAGGACCCAAGCTCATCAAGTGTAAACTCATGAGAGGGATGGCTCATCTTGACCTTGCCCGTGCAACTATGAAGAATGGATTTGGACACAGTGTGAGGGTCGTAGATAGCGAGTGTATGATCGTTCATAGCCATAAGGGTCGGACTAGTCCCAGAGTTAACTCCAATGAGCAGAGTCGGGCGTGGGTGCATGACCAAAGTGCTAGGCACAACACCTCTGGCCAGAATACTGCCAACCACGAGGGGCAGCGAAGTCGGGGGGAGAGAACCATTATGATCTTTCCATCCAGAATGGACGTAGTAACCATAGTAGTGGAGGAATTATGAGCAGGGTTCCTGGGGAAGGGGGATAAAGGTATGGGCCTAGAAGGGGGCTCCAAGGTATGATGCACCGGAGACCCCATGCAGACATCAGGCTGCAACACGTTAAAAGCGTTAGAAGTCGTCAAGGCAGTATTAGCAGGATTGGGTTTCTTGTAATCCTTATGCTCACAGTGAAAGAGTAGTTTTAGTGGTGTTGAAATAAGAAAAGTGGGTTCATGGCTTGGTATTATCGGAATTCGATTCGGCTATATGGATCAATGCATTTTTAGCTTGAAATATAAATAAAAACGAAAATAAATTGAAAACTATGAAAATAAACTAACTAGGAAATGTAAAATGTAAGTTGTTCGGATGCCTCGAGCATGTGCCGAAATTGAAATAGAAAGTAATAATGAAAATAAGCAATAAGAAGCAACGTTTCACCATGTACAACTAAAACAACCTAAAGTACAACCATGCATGCATGATCATAAAATCGAATATAATGCAAATTAACAAAAATTGAAAGCACCAATAGAAAGAGCACTAAAAGTTGATGTGAAAGTTAAAAACTTTACGAGACATAACTAGAAACGAAGAGTAGATCTAGGATTCAACGTAAAACTATGCATGAAAATAAAAACCAAAATAAAGCATATGTACTCAAAATAAGAAGGATCAAAGGCTCAATCTATGATCTCGATGTGTCACTCACCGAGATTCCAAAGCCAATTCAATGGATCTAACAATTAATCTAAGAGCTAAGGCAAAATTCAGAAAATGAAGAACAAGCATAAAAATTAAAGAACAAGCATGAAATACTTAAAATAAAAACGATGAAGGACTCAATCTATGATCAAGATGTGTCACTCACCTAGATTCCATAGCCAATTCACAAGATCTAACAATTAATATAAGAGTTAAAGCTAAAAGCATAAATTGAAGACAAAGCATGAAATTGAAGAAAAGCATAAAATTAAAGGAAAGCTCACTTGAACTAAAAGGAGAATCCAAAAGCTTGAATGAAATTGCAACAAAATAAAATCCAATGGAGTACTTGAATTCTTCTTGAGCTTACAAACCCAAGGAAAGCTTGAAATTAAATCTAAAATCTAGAGAGAGAAATTTAATCCCAAACCCATGCTTAGGTTGGGAGGAGAGTGGATTCTTACAAAAATAAGAGAAGTCCTCTATTTATACTAGGTTTAATTGGGTTTAAATTGGTCAATTTGGGCTTTAAAGGCTTAATTTCCCAGGTTTGACCAAGTTTGACCCGAAATGGGCTCCCTAGCCACTTTTCTAGCCCTTTTGGCTTGGTTGGCTCGGTCTTGGGAGTGCATGGCTCGAGGTGGCTCGGTCTTGGCCGAGCCTGGGCTAGGGGGGGCACGCGCATGGGTGCTGTTGTGGGCGCAAGGATGGGCATGGCGCTGGGCAATGCTAGGCACATAATTGGGCGTTGAAATAGGAGCAAAAGTGGGCAAGGCTGGGCGCTGGAATGGGCAAGGCTGGGCGCTAGGTGCTGCCTAGCCTAGTGGCGCTGCGTGCTGTGCATGAGTCTAGGCATAGAAATCATGCCCGTTCTTGCGCTTAGGGTGCTGGCGCTGAAATGGGCAAGGCTAGGCTACCATTCCATAATGTTAGCCATTTTGGAGCTTGCTCTTGGCACCGATTTGGGCATGCAAATTGGCAAGCCTGGGCTTGAGTTTTGGCCTCCATGCCTTAGTTTGAATTAAAATCATTAAGCCACCTATTAAATGAGGATTTTGAATATCAAAACCCAAGAATTACACCAAACCTCTAATTAATTGAAGCCATTTAACCCAATTAAATATAAAATTAACAAGAAATATGAAAAACAACAAAATGAGAAAACAAACGAATAACCTAACAAAACTCGATTAAAAACTACTAAAATCAACATAGAACTCTAATTAAAAACATGAGAAAAACACCACAATTACATGTTAAACACACTGCCTTGACGATCAAGAGAATCAGAGTGTCGACAAGATCTTCTGGTATTAACCATTTGTCAATCGTCTCGGTTAACATTCTGAGAAACACGTGGTTTAGAGGAAAGTCAAGAACCAACAAGATGCCCAACAGTTTTACAAAACAAACAAAATTTAAGCAAGTTCTCGTAACCTATGGAAATATACCCGCAATAGCCTTCACGCTCAATCATAACCATCTCATGCAAAGTATGGTTAGACTTAATTTGACTAAAACACAAACAAAATGGCCAACAGAGTCGTTAGCAGAACGTTCATCAATTTGTGAAGGAGTACCAATAACTCTAGCAATATTAAGAATAAATGAACAATCCCAATATTCAATCGGCAATTCATAAATATGAATCCAAACCTGAGACGATGCCAAGGGGACCTTATAAGGATTGAAGTCTGGTTTCCATGGGAAAAGACGAAAGGAGTTTGAACCAATCTTGCAATATGTCTTTGCCAACACACGTTCTCTATCGTCAACCATAGAAAACAAAATTCTGAAATAACCTTTGCCTAAGGGGACAAATCTCCAAGATCCGGTGGTTTTGCAAGTGGCATTCAATGAAGTATTAATTCCGAAACACGAGATTGGTAAAGCTTTTCATCAATAGTCACCGAGTAAAACACACCCTTTTTAATCGGTGGGGTTGGAGGCCCCCAAGGGAAGCTCACCATTGCTCCAACGGAGGTCATCGACTGTGGAATGAAGCTGGGATTAGTGGGCTGCATGATTGGATCATACCCACCCATAAGGCACAGCGGCTGATTGCAATCTCTGGGGGAAGTTGGTTAGGGCTGAATGTAGGGCGAGAAAGCCGCTGGTGGTCCGACAGCGGCCTGGTGCATCGCAGAGGTAGAGGAGGGATTTGAATGGTTCAAGTGGTTCGGAAAGAAGCCCAAACTCGTCGTAGACAGTTCAAAGTGAAACGGCGAAGGGTTCCAGGCAGGAAAAGTGGCGCAAATAAGAACCCACATATCTAGTGTAGGCGGCACAGCCACAGCAGAGGCAGGCAGACGGGCAGCCGTAGAGGTTACTGGTGGTGCCTCAATGAGATATGAGTGGCCAGAACGTGAGGGGTTGGGGCTTACGGCCCAAGCCAGGTAGAGGAAACCCTAAACGGGGAGGAGTTCCAAGCAAAATGAATCACGGCTGAAGATGGCGGCATAGCCATAGAAAAGGAGGGAATATCACGGACAGGAATTTCCAGAGAAGAGTTGGTAAAAGACGGGACACTAGGGACTCGAGGAAGAGCTTTCATCCCAAGCGAATGAGGAGAAACCCTAGCCACCAGCACGGAACCAAAAGTTAGAGTTCCAGGGACTGTGGTGGCAAGATTGGCGACGAGAGAACCATGAGAGGATGCCAGGTTTCTTAAAGCAGCCTCGACGTAGTCCAGATCAGTTGGCGACCACACAAAATCCACGGAAGTGGACGAGGGGCCATTGCTAAGTGCGGAAGTAGCATGGAGAACTGGTGGGTTTGCAGCTGTGCAGGCGGCTGAGAATATGTCGGAGCAACACATGACGGCTGGCGAGGAAGTGACACCGTGTTACCGGTTGAGGGTCGACTAGGTCGAAGAAAAAACTTAAGAGAGAGAATAGAGTGTTTTCTACATATTTATATTATTCTTTGTGATCATCTTTAAGTTTTAACGAGTTCTTCTTTCATCATTTTTGGGAGATTTTTGATCATGATGTTTGTAAGGTGATCAAATTCTTTTTCGAGACCTCTTTGATTCCTGTTGTCTTTTATTCTAATTTGCTCGTTCTCATTCCGAAAGTTAAGGGGTCTATTCGGGTGGAGGACTTTTGACCGATCGCTCTTAGTAACTTTACCTTTAAAATTATTACTAAGATAATGGCGACTAGACTTGGCACAGTCATTGGCGGTCTGATTGTAGATTCTTTGTTTGGGTTCATACTGGGGAAACAAATTCACGATCATATCGTGGTGGCTTCTGAGCCTTCAACTGCCTTGGCTCTCGTACCTTTTGTAAAAACATGATTATGAAGATTGACATTTTCAAAGCTTTTGATACTCTGGATTGGGGTTTTTTGATCTTTTTTTTTTTTGCATCTATTTGGGCTTTCTTCCATGTTTGTTGGTTGGGTTGAGGTTATTCTTCATTCTGCTCGTATCTTTATTCTCTAATGGTAGCCCTGTTGGGTACTTCGATTTCACAAGGGGGGTCCGTCAGGGGGAGCCACTCTCCCCTCTTATTTACTGCATTGCGAAGGATGTCCTCGCATGTACTCTCTACGTTGCTATAAATTTTGGCACCATCTCTATGTTATGTGCCGGTCTCTCTCTTTTTTTCCCGGCTTGCCTGCTTTATGCTGATGATATCCTACTTCATGTGCCTGGACTTTACTCCTAATGCTCCTACTATTTTAGATATTTTTCTTCATTACGGTGATAGCTCTGGTCAGGTTCTCAGTCCTGAGAAATCTAAGATTTATTTCGGGTTTCTTGTTACTCCTACGGTTATTAGGCATGTCTGCCAAGTTTCTACCTTTTTGGTAGGGTTGTTGCCTATTACCTACCGTGGATTCCCGATGTTCGTGGTAGCCCTCGCACTTCTCACCTTCGGCCGGTGTTTGACAAAGTTGTTATTAAATTTGGGCGTTGAAAAGGGTCCTCTCTATCTTTAGTGGGGCATATCTATTTGGTTAACTCAATCATTACTAGTTCCACATTGCATTCTATGCTTGTCCTCAGATGGCCAATGTCACTTCTTTGTAAACTTGAGATGGCCAATCAAAATTCTACTTGGTATGGCAACATTTCTAAGAGTAAGAGGTGCACGGTTAACTAGGCTCGGTGTTGTGCCCCTCGTGATGAAGGCGGTCTTGGTATCCGTTTGGTCATTGTCACGCCCCATTTTTGAAAAGTGTAACATTTGATTTTTCATAAACAAAACTTTCAAAACAAGGGCATGAGTTTTCAATAAATTACAATCACAAAATAAATTGAGCGGAAGCGTGAATAAAATTTAAATATTTATTTGAAAACCGGAGATTCACTTACTGAATCAAAATAGTAGCAACTTAACTGTTCATGAACTCTTAAATGAAAAATACAAGTCTCAAACTTTATTTTAAACTTGACATAAAATTTAAATACCAATTCATAGAAATAACATTGAAAATAGCATCTTCGCATCCACCGCCTCGTACCACATCCAACTCCTCAACCTGAAAAGTTTGATAAAGATGGGTGTGAGCTTTCAACTTGCACCATGGGGATTTGTTTGTCAACATTAAACACGAATCATACAAACCATAAATGAATAGCTACAACACACTGTCAGTCGTTCATAGATGTTGGCCAACCATAGTTTTAGCTCGAAAGCTATTGTTGTTTAGCTCGAAAGCTACTGTTGTTTTAGCCCGAAAGCTACTATGGAATGTTGCATTGAGACATAGATAATTCATACAATCGCATTTAACATAGACAAACATAGAACACGTTCGGCAATGTTAAGAAGAAATCATATAAATCATAAATGAATGGCTACAACACACTATCATTGTTTTAGCTCGAAAGCTACTATGGAATGTTGCATTTAGACATAGATAATTCATATAATTGCATTTAACACAAACAAACATAGTTTTAAAAAGTTTAGAATCACCCACCTTTAAATGTAGTTTCGTGAAAATGCGAATGTAGATGCTCGTGCTTGAAAATCCTAGTTTTGAGAACCCTCGTTTCCTACATTGAATATAATAGCTTAACTTAGAACTTGGGTTTAAAAATTAATTTGGAATATTTGAAAATATAATGAATTCATAACCTTGATTCGAACGCCCGGTCATAGAATTTTAAATAAAACGGTAGATATGAATGCTTTTGGTAATGTTCTTGAAATTGGAGGGGTGGAAAATAAAAAGTATCCTATAATTAATAGGCGAGGGAGAGAAAAAACTTAAGATGTCTCTCTCAGAGGGGAGCGACGCTCCAAAAATCATGTTAAGAGCATGAACGAAGCCGAGGTGGAACTCGAGGTCCCCAAAGGCGGCCCTGATTTATGATAACCTGATCCGAGGAGAAGATGATAGAAGTAGAGGTAACCGTGGATCTCGAGAATACCCATATATCTGGGATTACCATTGCTGCGAAAGTTCTCGGCAACAAGGGTAAGATCAAGGGCCTGCCAAAAAGGAGGCACGAATGCTATAGAAAGAAGCCATAGCGTTCCACAATAGCAAGAAAATAGAGGCGATGAACCCGATAGAGTTCTTTAAGGGACAAGACGAGAGGCTGAGTTTACCAATCCCTCAAATGTTCCAAAAGAGGCAATGCCATTAATCAGACCTTACGGAGGCTAGAGAGTCCTCCTGTCTAGATGATCAAGATGAGAAAGCTCATTTTTTTAGGGACACTAAGCCTAGCGCGTCGGAGGTCCGTTCATCAGACTGCCGGAGGCTGGCAGTCGTGGACCATCATTTGACGCAGAATAGAGGATTCCGGCTCAATGATGGTAAATTCGTGAGAGGGATTACTCTCCTTGACCTTGTCCTTAACACTTTGTAGAAGTGATTTGGGCGCGGTGTTAGGATCATAAAGAATGAGCGTACGATCGTTAGGAGCCACGGGGGCCAAAGTTGATGAGGAGTTAGCTCCAAGAGTTAGAGCCAGTCGAACGTGCGTAGCCAGAGTACCACACACGGCACCTCTGGCATTGACACCAGAGTCGCTTCCAGGAATCCACTAAGAATCCTCCGAAATCGTAGAGACATGATCCCAAATGCCCCCCCCCCCCCCCCCCCCCCCCCCAAAAAAAACCCCCACCCCCCATACAGGAGGTAATATGAATGCACAGGGAACCATCAACCTTAAGGAATGCTACAAAGAAGACAGTACGTCAAAGTATCCTTATTAAGCAAGTTATCCATGAGTTTGAAGAGAACAGACGAGTTACCCATAATGACTGTAACGACCAAGTTTTTATTTTCTTATAATATTAAACCCAATTTTTTTTTTAAATTTTATTATTTCAAGTCCACTAATTACATTATTCTTATTTTATTTTATTTTTACTAAAACCCAAATTCAATAACAATATTTTTGTTTTACAAAAGCATAAACCAAGCCCAATGGCAAGCCCAAATTTAAACAATTATTTTTATAATATTATTTTACCAAAGCCCAATTCAAAACCCAACCATAAATCCGGTTTTACCAACAACAACTCTAACTTTCCAAATTTAAAACCATCTTTGGTTTATAAACAAATCCAAGCCACCTTCAGTTTTTGTTTCACACGGCCGCATGAGGTAACTCATATTTTTGAGATTTCAAAGAAACAAATTCATCTT
>BMAC01000313.1:1002596-1028030 GCA_014905375.1 Phtheirospermum japonicum
ATGTCCAAAAATACCATTTTAATTAATTAATGCATTTTTTACATTATTACCATGCTGACATGTCATGATCTCAACCATCAAGATTATTCAATCTAATGGTCAAGATGAGTCCCTAGGTTCACATATAATGACGAGTTCTCATTTGAACCCAACCCTATATATATATATATATATATATATATATATATATATATATATATATATATATATATATAGTGTTATATGAAATGTCATTATATGCGAACCTGACGAACTAGTGCTTTTATTATATAGTAGCAGTACTTTTATTATACAATCAAATTGCTTTATTATTATTTTAGTTATATACACCAGCAGTGCTTTTATTAAACAATCCTAATGCTTTTAATCAAAGAAGGAAATATACAAAAAATCTTATCCATCTATTTAATTTGATCTAAGGCTCATAACCTTAGGTTCACAAATAAGGACATGGTTCTCATTTGAACCCAATCTTTTATATATATATATATATATATAACCCGAAACTGATCTAAACGAGCTAAAATCACAGAGAGGGCCTCATTAAAATCTCTCATAGTAAACTCACCCTTGTAGAATAAACTTTTGTAGAGGAAAAGGTACCCCCAACGTTTTATGCAAGAAAGCCCGATAATAACGAGAAGGAGTCACAAGCCGGCCAAAAGCATCAACATGCAAGTTGAGGTCCTGAGGTAGGGTCCCCATGACCCATGACCGGATCGAGGGATGGGTGCCTCAAATCTGACTACCTACGAGAACACAAAATCCAAGAAAGATAAACTAGCAAATAGCCACAAGCCATCTACATAGCTCAAGAAGTCCAACAAGACTATAAGATAATCTAAAATACACATGTATTACATCATTAAGAAAGCCCTCCCACACTTCTATAGGGACCAAGAGACTTCAATAAAAGAATTGACCGAGTTTGGTGAGACCATCTACAACTCGATTACCTTCACAAAAAATATGGGAAGCCTGAACCGCCATGCAAGGGAAAAGAAAATAGTACGCTTCCATGTGATAAAAAACCTACGTAGAACTAAAAGGGAGTGACTATATAAAAGACCCACCATGTATGTCGAATCCCACTCAATCCAAAGCCTGTTCAAATAAAACGCAACACGTGACATAAAAAAATAACCGCAGAACCTCTGCCTCAAACGCATGACCCCAATCAGCCTTAACCGCAAAACAACCCTTACAAAACCCCGATAAGTCCAAAAAACTTTTGCTGAAACACAACCACCAGGGGAACCACTAGCGTTACAATTCGTGTTAACCTTGATCCTATCGTAGAAAGGCAGGATCTAGATAAACTTGAGCTATGGGCCATCCAAGAGGTAGGGACTGTCGTAAGCTTCACCAGGGGGGCCAACACCTATCAGGAACTTGAAGTCTCCGAAGGGTAAGAACGTCACTAATAATATTGTGTATAGTACCCTTATCCGCTGAAGCAAACTCAAGAATAACACCCTAAATGAATGTGATCACAACCATTGCTGGAGGCTCAACATTATGAAAGGTGAGCTGGTTCTGCACATTCGAAACACTCCAACAAATAAAAATGAATGTCACTTTTTATAGAAAAAAGGTTGAGGACTAAATAGAAGTTTCATAGAAAAAATACACAACTCATGAAAATCTAATAAAGTATCAAACACATCGGCGAACCTATCCCAAATCATCCGAGAAAAAGGACAAAACCAAAATAAATGTTCTACATTCTTTTCCACATAGAGTCATAACTGAAAGATCGGAGACCCAATGTAACCCTGAGGATGTGTGCAATCAACTTATTATAAGTGAGACAATCCAATGGCCAATGATTTTCGGGGATGGATGTGGATTGCCAAGCATAAGACCCCCAAGCCACTCGCAGAAAATGAGGTCTGCTCAACTTATGAGCTTACTTAGCCGAAACTCGCCTATCAATGGACCCCTACCAAAATCTCTTGTCCATTGATTCCTGTGTCATTGTATATTTCAAAATGTTAATTCTATGAAGTCAATAAAGAAATCCACATCAATAAGCCAAAACCCATTTGTATAAAAGTATGAGATGCTATCATTAAGTGTCGAGGAGATCCTCCAAAATGCCAATATAATCAGTAATGTAGTAACCGAGCCAATTATTACACCAAAAACAAACCAATGAAGTCTCCCCGGGACACTAAATCAAATCCCTGATAAGCAAGGGGATGGCCAGATCCCTCCCCAAATAGACGAGGAGATGTTTCCCACCCGAGGCCAACTACAATTCATAAATTGAGCCCGAAGAATGCAAATGAAGGATTCATTAGTAAGAAGACTCTAAGCTAACTTGAGGAGGAAAGCATGATTAGCCACCAAGGGTGATCAGATCCCAATACCTCCCTCATCCTTACGCGCAATACGAATCTCCAATGCTAATGTGATAGAGCTCTGCTTCGAATTGTCCTGGACCAAATCAAATTATGACAAGTTGTTTCAAGTTTCCCGAGGAGCGGAACTGGCTAATGATAAATCAGTAGTTAATGGGCATTGTAACTATTAATGGCCAAATTGAAAAGGCAATCCATCTCGACATAGAAAGCGACGACCTTTTTCTAACGCTGAAACTTACAAAGCATCTGATCCAAGCAACTCAGAAACATACTCTTCTGTGGGCAGCCCTTGAAATGGGCATGCCCAAATAGACAAAAGGTAGCAAACCCATAGTAAGATTAGTGTGGTTCTTCAGTCTCCACTTCATGACAGAAGACAAGCCAAACCAAAAAAGATATGGCACTCAGTCGGGTTATGAAGCTAACCCAATGCTTCCCCGTACTCATGAAGTATCATAGGAAACTGAGTATCATTCCGCCCCATTCCTTCAAGAAACACAAGAATATCATCAACATACAAGACACAAGAAGGAAAGACGATCCCTCGTAGAGCAGTAAGAGATATGAGAATGCCACTCTCAATATCATGATGAAACAAATAAGCCAAAACATCTTTCGCCAAACCCAAAATCAAAGGGGAAGGTGGATCCCTTGTAGAAATCCCTAGGTACAGCCAAAATAAACAATAGGAGAGCCATTTAATAAGATGGAGATATTATTTGAGTGAATAATATTTCCAATCTAAGAAACAAGCTGGCCTTGAAAACCCTTTCAAGACATGACCCTTAGAAGAAAGTTCATACTAAGGTATCAAAAGCCTTGGAAATATTGGTCTTAAGTGCCATTTGCAAGAGTCACGAATATAAAGACAATTAAACTCTTCTAATGTCAACACAATGCAATCATGTATCCATTTACCTACAATGAAACTATATTGCCTCATCAAAATGAGACATTTGATAATTGGCCCCAGTCCATTGCTCAAAGTACGGGTAATGACCTTAAAAAGAAAATAGCTAAGAGCAATAGGGTCCCCCACTTTCGTGGCCCTAAACACCTTTAAAATCAAAATGGGGAAGGAAGAATTTAACCCCAATGGTAAGTACCCCATGAAAAGAAGTGCATAACCACTACACAAATTTCATCTTCAATGAGCATCTAGAGATGCTGATAAATACCACCACCAAACCCATCAAGACCAGGGGAACTATGAGGATTGAGATGAAAAATAACATCTTTAACTTCCTCCACCATCAGATTCGCTGGCAACAAAATGTTACTGGGTCAACTATCATGTCGAGATAGATCGAATCAATGTAATCCATGTAATACTTACCAAGATGGGCTGAAAGAGATCCTTATAAAAATTATGGGACTTAATAGCCGAAGGATCATGGATGATATCATGACTATCATTAAATTGTAAATTCCAAACCTCATCATATTCATCTTAAAACGATGGTGAAGAAAAGAGGTGTTACGATCCCCATATACAAACCACTTAGGTAGACTCATTTAGCGCAATAATTTGTGATTTTGTTGAAGAGTATTATTCACAAGAACTTGAAGATCAAATTCCTTAATCACTCTAGCCTCGTCCAAACCATGATCTTCGGTCTCAAGTTGTATCGCAGCCAACTATCGGTTTGCATCCTCCAACCAATGATGAACATCACCAAACATAATGTGACTCCACCTTTGCAAATAAGAGTGAAGTCACTTAAGTTTGATCGTGATAGCATGAATCCTATTAGTGGTGTACACGAGTTACACCAAGAGTCCTCAACACACTTTGCAAACCACATGGGATAGCCACATCTCCTAAAAATGGAATAGAAGGGGGCCCACCATAAGGTCTAGACCCTAGAGAAAATAATTTGGTGGTAGTTTGAGTAGTTACGAGCCAAAACTGACCTCGAAGGACGACTCCATAAATTGAGATCCTTCGAACAGGTAAGAACTTGATACAATTGAGCCACAAGTCTAACAAACGACTCTCTAGATATGCTCCAGTTAAATCAATTGTTCACCATTAGCACGTTCACCAAAATAGCCTCATTAAAAGCTCCTCACAATGAGTGACCAAAACTGGCGCACCTTCTTGCCGCTAATGAGCCTCGAGTACCTCATTAAAATCACCCATGAGTAGCAAATTATCTAGCATCAAGTTCAAAAATATCATCCCAAAGCTGTAACCTATCTTCCAAGCGATTATGGGCATGAAAGTAACACACTTGGAAAGATAAAAGTCCAAGGCCAACCTTCAAAATGCACCCCTAATCCGACGAATAAATGACATTGTAAGAAGAAGCCTTTGATGAAGTATACACATAGGCATTCGGAAGACCGTTGGATATAAATGTTCTGCAAATAAAGTGAGACCCAAAGCCTCTATAAGTACTAGATATAAAACTATATTGCACATATGGCTCCACAATTGCTAGTAAATGAGGTTTAAAATCCTAACACCACTTTCGAAGTACATTCCTAATTGGATTATTCCAATACCTTGAATATTCTAAAAGAAGAAGTTCACCATCATGAAAATTCTGGAGTAGTGGCAACACCAGAATAACAAGGCCAGACTCAGACGGGGATAAAGGAAGATAAACATCAATAGCTATATCATGAATTTCATTTCCAACCATAATCGCTTCTCCACTTAGTTTGACCGCCTCATGCATGTTAATAACTCTTGGGATGAGATGTGGGTTGGTGAGAGTCTATTTGACTTATATTCTCACATTGGCAACTTTCTTATGAGCCAAATCAATTGCAACAATTCTACTGTTTAGACTGAGAAAGCAAGCTGCCATGGGCCAACTCGCGGGTAAGGCTGCGCCCATTATAGAGGATCAATTTGAAGGCAACAACCCGTAGGAAGTGGACTCAATAGGGGTTGTCCTCGTGAGTGGCCAGTGAAGCGCCCATTACAGAAGGTTTGTTTTTAGGAAAACCACCATGGGTAGTCAACTCAGTCACGTCTAGGATCTATTTTTGGGGAAAAGTTCCATGGTTAGAGGAAAGGGACCTTTGAATCACTGTTACGTCCTTGCTAGTTGAAGCTTTTTGAGCCAAAACACCAGAGTCCATGTAAATAACTAAATTTAAAGTGTTGAAAGTGTTCAAGATAACTGTAGGATTATTAGATACAGAATTAGAAGTAGTAGGATTACCTTTAAAATTAATGTTTGATTTAGATATTCCTGCCATTGTCGCATTCCTCCTTCATAAATCATTTGAAACTGAACATTGATGAGGCTTTCATGTGAACAATATGTTTCCAAGAAGTGGTTTTGCTCAAAAGCTCTTCTTGTGACTTAGAGTAGGGGCAAGAAACTACCAAATGGCACACCACCTAGAAAAGAGAGCAAAACTTGGGCAAGTTTTCATAACTTAATGAAATAAACCCACAAATAATGACTCTCCCTTTCAAAACAACATTCAAGTTCAACTCCACAAGCACATGAACAAAATGGCCCACCGACCCAATAATTGAGCTTTCAGCAATTGCAATGGCATACCCACTGCTCTCGCAATATTCCAAATGAATGAGTGATGCCAATACTCAATCGACAATTCATAAATTCTCACATAAACTTGAAATGAAGACAATTTTGACTTATTATGATTGAATTCTGGAGTCCATAAAGAAAGAAGAAAGAAAATCAAAGGTAATCTCCAAGAGATTTTGGCAAAGTCAATAGAGCGATCATCAGGACTAGCAAAATCAATGATATAGTAACCTTTATTAAGAAGAATGAGTGTCTAATGCGATACCATTTTCCAAGTATCACAAAGTGTAAAACAAAGATCAACCATCAATATAGGTTTGGAACCCATTTTCTTGAAGCAACAAGCCAATTAGATAATCATGAAGTTCCATCACACGTTGTTGGTATAAATATTCATAGATCGTCATTGAATAATAATTGCCATTTCTTACCAATATCTGGAAATGAAAAAATTGCTTACGACTCATTGTGACTTGTCTTTACGTCAACATAGGTTTATTTCACTGGGGTATACCCAGATCATTACCTTAGTGGTGGAAATTTTAGCATGAGAAACTGGAGATAGCTGAAAAGTAGTTGCCCAAATTGGCGGGCAAGTAGTTAAAGAATGAGCAACATGGTCAGCAAGCTATATAATAAGATTCCCACCATTTGAGGGCAGTAGGTTTTGAGACACGGTAGCCCCAACAGTTACCACCGACCTTGTATCTACAGTGGGCTCTAACAAAACCAGCTCATGTAAACAACAAGGGTTTTATGGTAATATGGAAGGACGAGGCTGATGTTAAGGGGGTAGAGGGTGCATTGTCAGAGTAAAGTTAGAGGAAACCTTCGAGAAACTACCATCACCCAGAGGATTTCAGATAGTCAATTTTAATTCATGCATTGTAGAAGTATTAGGGTAACTAGAAAAATAAAAAAAATTAGACTTTCCCGCAACCCTAACGGAATCAGAAGCCACTGCGTTAGAGAGCTTAGTTGATAGCACCGCTGTCGCCAGAGTGGAGATATCCATTGCTGGGGAAGATGCCACTTTTGAGGAAGACAATAACTAAATTGACGCCATCATCTAAGCAATTTCATGGCAACTTGAAACCCTAGTTGTCATGCAAGGAGGTTTTGGGGGATGTTTATATGCTAGGTGGCTGAGAAGCCCCAAAAGCCACCAATTCCATGGAGAGGGCACTCATCTTCAGCGGTTAGATGAGAAATAAGGCCACGGTAGTTGAGGAGAGAGAAGAGAAAAATTGCCTTTCTCGTTCTACCATGAAGATACACTTCACCGTACACGAATTGCCCATCTAGTTGTATTTCACAACACGTTTCAAGGGTTTTCGGCCGCAAGCTTGAAGCATAAGCTAACATGGCTATTTCTCACCTCTAGGTCCTAATTTGGCAAATGCTCAATCGGCTCATGTTCAAATCTCAGCTGTCGTAGTAACGACAAATAGTTGTCAAGTTCTAGAGCAAGGTGCTTTTCCATAGGTGCCTTTATCGCTCATAGCCACTAAAAATGGATTATTCCCTAGGATCTCGTCTAACTTTGTCGCCTTCACTAAGTCTTCCTCATCACACCGCAATTGTCACCACCACTAAAAAAGTAGGGCACGTAGATCTATCCGCCTATCTCCTGATTTAGGCTACCGCTCCTCAACCCCTTCCCAATGTCCCCACCAAATCTCCAATGATCATGGCTTGAAACAAAAAGTACGAGCTTCTGAATATTTAGCTAAATTACGTAGGATAATGCGTATAAGTTTCAATTTCACCCGCCTGTGAAAAGGGGGAGATTGCTACTGGGTAACGATAGATGAGCAACTTTACCAGCAACTATTGACGACACCTCAAAACTCGAGTATTGGTTATTTGCTACAAATTAAGGTTTCTAAACGAATGATGATGGATAACCTTCGCTCATCCCTCCGGGATGCTTGAAAAATGACTTTACCTTAGATATTTGTTCCTTTGTGCAAGGGTTTTTTTCAGCATGAAGTTTGCTAACTCTGATGATCGGGCCCATGCCATAGCTAAGTCGACTTAGAGAATGAACTTGGGGTAATTTTGTTTATCTTCTTGGATTTCGAATACAATCATCCTTGTCTCAAGTTTGGGTGCATATTTATGAACTAACAGAGTGTGGTGGGTATGTTGTTGTGAATTGATGAATGCTCTCTTAACGAGTCAGTGGGCCAGTTTATTCATCTGCTAGTGGAATTTTTTTAATCAAATGAGGGTAAAATAGATGAAAATAGAAACAGAGTGCAAAGAAGCACAACCCAGGTCAACTTGCTAAAATCATATTGAGCAAGTAACCTAGAAAACCAAATAAAATGCTACAGCTAGCCAAAACCAAAAATGAACATCAATATAATGAACCACTCTAAAATATTCTCTCATTTCTATCGTCATCAAGGAAACTAGAAAGTTCATAGGGAGTAAAATGCTCCCAATCAAAGCAATGACCAAGCCTCATGAGTCCATTTGCCACCTTGTTACCTCCACGAAAAATATGCGACACCCTGAACTCTATTTAGCCAGCAAAACAGAAAGCCTATCGCTAACGGCCCAGCCATTTCTAAGGAATCGACCCCTATACTCACTTCTCCAATGATTCCACCACAAAATAGGAGTTTAATTTAAGCCAAAGTCTCCACCATCCCCTCGAAAAGGCTATTTTAATAGCCATCACCACAGTAACCAATTTTGCCTAAAAAGCATGAGAAATGCCACTATTAATGATAAAACATCCCCAAATGAATCGCTTATAAGTTCGAAAACCCCAGCTACCAAGCTACGTCCCGGAGCACCCGAAGCACTTCCATTTTTATTAACTTTCATACTAGCTGAAAGAGAACGGTACTAGTGCACCAAAATGAGCCAAGAAGGGCACAAGGATTATATTAACTCTCAATTGCTTAAGAGTTAGCAAATCTAAGAGGGATGTTATTCATGCAACCGACGTGAAGGACTAATGATTCCAAAATAATACATCGTAGAAATGTGAGGGCATGCTGAAATGAGGGTGTTTGATCCTTGTAAACGAGATTATTATGTATGTTCTACACGACCCAAACTATCAAAATGAGAATTTTTTTCCAAAGAAAAATCAACTATGCACTCTACTAGTGGAATTGAATTTGAACATTGTTTTGCATAGGAGGATCATGATCAAAAGGGTGGGCTATTGTGGGTATGTTTTGTTAAGTTACAAACGTTTTACCAATTTTTATTCTCATTGTAAGGTGGTGGGACACTCATCTGTCTCATGCCCATATTCGAGGCCGCATGAAGAGACTTTGAGAAATATTAACTCTTGGAAGAATGTTGATCACATGAAAACCCTAGCCAACATTTGGTTTTAAATGATCGATGAGGACGTAGTGGTAATGACAAGAATACCATTTAAAACTGAATATTAATCTTATATGTAATCAAATCATAATAAACCTTTAAATACTTTTAACACATTTGATGTTTTAAACTCGGGCTTTTGCATATAATGAGTATCTCAGATCACAAGTCAGACGGGGATGCACTAGCATCGAGGCGTGGCCTCCTTACGTCATACCACAGTGGAGTGTCACAACTTGGTTAAAGCTTTGGTCAACATCTGTGATGATTGAAATGTTGTTATACAAAAAAACCTGACCTAATCAGACAAAAGACCCAACAATCACATGTCGCTACCACCATCACCGACACACCTGGGGCATCAAGAGATCTTGATGCTAATCAACACCAGCCAGAAAGAAGAAAGATGATCCAAGAATAAAAGGAAAACCCTGCTACGAGAAGGGCAGAGGAGGCACTCAATACTATGATTTATCAAGTAGAAGTGAGCAAGAAGTACAAAATGACTATGACGGAAGTCTCTCTTTTCATGAATTAGATGTGATTCAACTAGTTCACTCGCACTTAGATGCTCTGGTTATCATGGTGGTCCACAGGATCATGGTTGATTCAAGGGCATACTCAATCCTCATATACTAACATGCCTTGAAGAGGATAAATGTACAGAAGAAAGACATCAAAGTGTGCAATGATAGGTACGAGGAATAAGTGAAGCCCTACTAATGATCATGTGGGGAGATAAACCTACCGATAAAATTTAGAATGGGATTTGATAAGGAGAAATATTTCCCACCTTCAAAATCTTTGATGTGCATAGTGAGTACAATGACCTGGTAGGAGACCTACATTATACGAGCTTATAAGGGGCTATATTGGTTTACTACTATTGAATCAAGTTCTTGGGAGAATAGAGAGAAGGCGAACACCATGTAGATTAGAATAAGGCCAGAGAGTGCGACCTAAAACTAAGTCCCAAGTCAATTAATATGGTTGAGCCGGAAGATTCACACCTCGAAGAGAGGCAAAGAGTAGAGTTGACCACCAAGGAAAGGGGGGATTTCTTAAATTTTTAAGCCACTTGGGGTAAGCTAGGGTCTTCCGACCATGACTCATCCAAAATAATCAGAACAATCTATAAAATCAGATACACAAGAAGCCTACCAAATAACAAAATTGACCAGGCACCATTAGTAAATCTAAGCCTCATCGCGCCTAAAGAAAAGCATCCAGACGATCACTCGTTAATGTCAAGGAAGTAGTCGACCAAGTACCCAAGTGGAGCGTGCTCTTAGTGCCCAATTTTGAGCTAGAAATGGAAGATGTTATGGGCCAACGACTCGATAAAAATGGTATATGAAGATGAGCTGTATCCTAGGAAAACAACCCTAAAGCCAAAYAAAAAAAAAAGCAATCCACATCAAACTAGTAGCTTGACTGGATCCAAGTGGATGAAGCTGACAATAACAAGAAACTCCACATTGGCCATAACCTAAAAGAACCAGTAAAAACACCATCAAGTTTTTTTTAATAAATAAACTGAATACAAGTAATCACCAACACAACAACGTTCAGAGTTCTTTAAAGTTCAAGTAAAGTACTAGACTAAAGAGAAATAACAAACACAATTGAAGAGTATAATCCCTATCAAATATCCATAAGAAACGGGAAAAGTGGGTGAGAAGAAAAGGTTCCCATCGTAAACAACAATCACACAATGTTCACAACTAGCCAAAGATTTGCATTAGTGTTTTTCACCCTAGATTCCAAAGCCACAAAAGCTCTCACATTACACTATCATCATCATCAGAATCTCCTCCGTTGAGTCCTGGAGCAATGACCACGAGGTGATCTCCCCCTCATGTTCCTCCTTCTGAACAGACCTCTGTTGAATGCCCAATTGACATTTATAATCTGGGTAAGCAATTCTTTCCCATCCAACTCTCTTATAGCACACTTTACCTCTTTAAACTTCTCATATTCAATTAGGGCATAGCCCTTGATAAAACCCATACGATGGTACAGATTCAAGTTTAAACTCTTTATCTCTCCATATTCACCAAATGAGTTTTGTATATCATCCTCTTGCGCCTCTTCATGAACTCCAGTAACTAGAACAATCGAACCTTCAATAGATCGTTCGGGGCCAAGGTGTCACACCCCCACCCCTAAGAAGTAAGAAAAAAAGAACTTATRGATTTGAGTGTGAAAACTTACTTACTTGAAAGCATAAATACTTTTTTTAACCAAATGAATAAAATATTACGGCTAATGGTTTAAACAAAAGTTATTTATTTATATAGAGATGAAGAGTTATAAAACTTATTTACAAAATCTAAACCATATTTACAATATTTATAGAAAGTTAAAACACACTAAAAGTACCCCAAAAAGGTATAACAAAACTTCAAAAAGAAAGAAAAACGAGCCCATTGTACTGCCCAACAGGTCGTCATCCATGTACAAGGATTCTCAAAACTTCATGGAACTCCAACAACTCAGTCAACTAGTACTCAAACATTATCAGGCTCACCTACAATGCATAAACTATATGAGATAAAGCTCAGTAAGCAAAAATCATGCATGTTCATTGAATATCATAAATCAATGCAACTCATTTTTGACTTATCATGCTGATGGCATAAACCATTTCTTAAAATTCTTCTTCTTATTGGGCACTTGACCTACCTGTAGTGCACCAGAAAGAGCTCAACATAAGATAAATCATTTCGATACCCAGTCCGAATGTCTCACATACCCGAAGTAATATCTCACATGGCACTGGGATCGGAGCCAGTTCGAATATCTCACATACCCGAAGTAATGTCTCACATGGCACTGGGATCGAGCCAGTTCGAATGTCTCACATACCCGAAGTAATGTCTCACATGGCACGGGCTCAGTATAACATAAAAGCATGTCGCACATACCCGAAGTAATGTCTCACATGCCTCGATGCACTAACAGTGGTCAAAACTATATTTTATACTTTAATAAACTCTCTTACATGATCATGGCTCATGTATGCACGTGCACATGCCAATACATATGCTCAGTAAGCAAACATCAATATAATTCATCGAACAACTCTTGTAATATTTAGATAGTACAAACCATAATCACAATCATATAGGCAAACCAAATAATACTATGTTTATGCATTGTAGTTGCAGATGAATTTCTACTTACCTCAGGTCCAAATCTTACACTATCTCAAGTCACATTTCAACTTCTTCAATATAATCTAATCAAGATAAAATATTGATTAGACTCCAATTTAATGCTTCAATTTTACAAATTATGATTCATTTTTTGATAAATCCTATGCTCGTTTATTTTTAGAAATAAAGGGTTGCTTAGTCTAATTACTAATAAATTAATCGAAATTACAAATACTACTATTGCGGGAAAAATAAACATTTTTACTAAAATACTTTATCATTACAAAATAATATACTATTTAAAAACTCGTAAATAAAATACTAACTCTAATTACCACTAGAGGCTAATTAAAATAATATACTATTTTCAACTATCCATAAACAAAATACTAAATTAATAATAAAAAAAGAATAAAGAAAGACTAATAGAAAATGTATCTTAAAATAGCACCACGTAATATTCCCACAATAACCATTTGGTAAAACATCGACACCTCAAGAAAATATACTAAAACAGGATTTCCTAATTAAAGGACCCCTAATTTCTTAAACGACTTTTGACAAGTTATCTTTAAAATGACTATGCTAGACGCTATTTATAGAAAAGAAAGCAACGCTATTTATAGAAAAAGAAAGAAAGTATGTTACTTATTATTCCTTCTTTCACCTCACATTGTTTTCCCTCTTTTCCTATCTTTATTTGGTTCCTAGATGTCCACATCTCCAAGCCAACCAAATAAACACTTTAATATATCTATACATATATTATAAATTATGTACATGCACATATTTATATTAGATATATTTCCATATCTAATGCATGCATGCATGATTTTGAGGTGGCAAACACCACCCCCTTTTCTTTTGCACAACACGTATATACATATAATAATAATAATAATAATAATAATAATAATAATAATAATATTTTTTTTTTTTTTGATTAAGGGTGTTGCCAACACCACTTGATATTTTTGTATAACTACTACACACATGCACGTGTCTATTCACACACACATAAATATATACTTTGTTCCTTTGTTTTACAAATTTAAGTGTAATAAATTATATAAGCTTTTTGAAAAGATTAAAATAAATCATATTATCTCATAAATTTTAAACAGATAACTCATATTATTAAATTTAGAAAAATATATAGCTCGAAACTTTGGGATTACAATTATCACATATAATTTATAACGAACAATAAATTGATATTTTTCGGTTATCCCAATTTAATATTAATCACTCTAGTTAGGATTATATTTCGTGAACATTTAAAAGATCACTTATTAAAACACATAATAAAGATGCAAATATCACATTAAAATAGAAAACACATGAATTCTATTAAATAGTGAGTAGTGTGGGGTTTGGGTATCACACAGGGCCTCCTTCAAAGTCGAGTGAGTCAAAGCGGGCTGACATGCGAGAACTGCGGCCGACTTTAGCAGTCGCCTCATCTCGGAATCCACGACACTTGGTCTTCTTAAGAGCCCAAGATGAGCCACCTCGGCCGGCGATGGTGGACCTCAGCCAGGGAATAGCGGCAGTGCCATTTTGATTGGGGGAGACACCTTCGCTGACGTCCTCGTCCATAAGATCGTCATCCTCCAAGTTCAAATCAATCGCCTGCTTCAACATTAGCCATCGGAGAGCTTTGAGATAATTTTTTGCTTTGATATGGAGTAGGACAAGGGTTTTCAATTGAGCAGAAACCATCAAGTTCATTGAAAGGACTCAGGACGTCTTCGCCTGGATGCATGCCAACATGAAAGGGATCAATCTAGAGCAAGATTACCACAGGCTCAACATCAACAAAACCATGAGGGTAGTTGTGGAGAAAAGAAGAAAACTAGGACCTGAATTATATGAGGCCCTTGAGGCCAAGGATGCCAAATTATTAGATAATAAGCTCATTAGAGAGGTGAAGTACCCCATTTGGGAATCGAACCCTGTCTTAATTAGGAAGGCGATGGGGCAGTGGCAATTATACATTGATTTCTCAGATCTTAACAAAGTATTACCTAAGGACAGTTATCCATTGCCACACATTAATTTTATGGTCGACGTGACCTTAGGGCAAGAACTCATGAGCTTCATAGATGCTTACTTGGGATGCATCAAATAAGAATGCATCAACACAAAGAAGAAAATGCCTCATTTTTTATGGTAGGGGATTATTCTGCTATATGAAGATGTCCTATAGACTAAAGAACGTTGGTGTAATCTACAAGAGATTAGTGAACAAGATGTTTGATGAACAGATAGGCAAGACGATGGAAGTCTACATCAATGACATGCTAGCTAAGTACTTACATGCGAGCGACCACATCTAACACCTAAAAGAGATGTTTGGTATTCTTTCAGCATCTAAGCTGTATTAGAGTGACGATAAGCTTCTAGCCCTTTGAGCAAAGGGAAAGAGGTTCTCGATAATGAGGTGGTTCCAAACAGTCTTGACTCTAAATTTGAAAGCATTGGAAAAAAATCTTGGATTCGTAACGGGATGGGCTTCATAAGCCGTTTGGGGTGGGGGGTGGGTGAATGAATATAAGGTCTGCTAAAACACTTTGGAAATTCTAAATAGTGAATTCATTGATGAGTCAGACACGTCGGTTGTCCAAGAGACGCTATGCATGTGGCAGCATGTTGATACGGTGGTACCCTGGAGATCATCATCCTTTTTTCCCTCGAGACGAGATGTTTCGCAATTGTTAGAAGTTAAATCTCTAATTTTGTAAAAATGTGATAACCCAACACTCAATTTGAATCGCATTGATGGCTGCCCAATAGCCCTGAATATTGGGATCTTATAAAAACTGACCAAGGACGTTAATGTCCCAAAACTACCAACCCAAATGGCGATAAATACCTTCACGATTACTTGCAAGAATAAGGAATGAGACCTGGCTAAAGTGACTGAGGATATTATAGGGGCAGCCCTGGTACATGACTTCATTATTTAAGACCCGAACACCCTAAGACAAGTTAATAATATGTATAAAATGATGCCTCGCAGTTGGGAAGAGGAAATGGATGAATAGGTTTCCAACACCCTAGATAACCAAAGCCCAGTTGCAAGGGATGCACCTCACCCCTCTCAATGATTAATATCATTTTTTGGAACATTCGGGGGATTAGAATTGAATCCTCTTATTTGCATTGTAAAGAACTCAATAAAAGGTTTTCTACAGTGCCTTTTGCGATTGCTGAACCCATGACAGATAGGGGTTGTCTATTTCAAATTGTTATTGGAACTCATTGGGGTTAAGTTTTATCGAGGAGGATTTCAGAAGTAATGGTAGACTGATTTGTGGGTTTTTCGCCTCCAAAAGAGTCATTTCGACAACTATTGTCTTTTCGTCGGATCAAACTATGGTGTTCAAGGTTGATTTGGGGTTCGGTTTATTTCATGTAAGCTTTGTACATGCACATAATTGTATTCTTGAGAGGTGTACTTTATGGGAAAACTTGCTCAATCTTCATCTTACGGACCTTCTTTTGGTTGGGGATTTCAACACGGTGATAAGGGATTTTTAAAAGAGCGGGGGCAATCCGCCCAATCTAGTTACTTGTCGTGATTTCTGGGAGTTTATTAATGACATGGATTTTGACCAAATCAAGATGATTGGTAGGCCATTTATGTGGGTGAAAATCACGGCGTATGGGGTTTTTTGACATCTAAACTTGATTGAATTTTGGTGTATTCTTTGCTCGAATCCTTATGGTCCACGTGGACAGGGTCGATTTTGACACGGGCTTTTTTTGGATCACCATCCTATTATATTCACAGGGTTAGAACACACTCCTCAGAGTCATTCACTCTTTCATTTTCAATCTATGTGGCTAAGTCACCCTGAGTACCGTGATTTGATTAGTAAATCGTGGTTCAGTTTTCACCAGTGGAGGACCATTCTCGCTTTATTAATAAGTTAAAATGTTTGAAAAAGGAGATAAAATTCTAGAATTATTCAGTTTTTGGTAATGTTTTTCGTAACATTGAGGAAGCAACATCTCACCTTGACAACATTGAAGAGGATATTGCGACTCATGGCTTGACGGAAGATTTGGCGGTACAAGAAATTGATGCTCACAATGCACTCTCCTCTATTCTACAACAACATCAGGACTTCATTCGTCAAAAATGTTAGGCAAATTGGTTGAATAACGGGGATCATAACACGAGATTCATTCATCGTTCACTTAAGGCTAAGATGGCTAGGAATGGTATGTATAGCCTCCTTATTGATGGCACCAATTGTACAGACAGTTCGATCATTCAGACTCATGTTTTGAATTATTATGAGAATCTTTTTTGGACTCATCATCCCACATTGAACTTAAACATTATTGAGGAGGTTATGGAAAGCGTGATGTTTTCTACAGAAAATGAAGGCCTTATCCAAATTTCATCCGATTTGGAAATTTTTAATGCGGCAAAGCAACTTAATTCGGATAGTGCCCCAAGACACGATGGTTTCGGGGACTGCTTCTATATGCATTTTTGGGAAGCGGTGGGTTTCAACATGTGCGCTGTGATTCAGGCTTCTTTTCCATCTTGGGGGTCTTCTCGAATTGTGTTAGCTTGGCATTCGTGGCTCTTATTCCCAAAAAACAAAATGCAAGCAAGGTTGAGGATTTTTGTCCAACCGCGATGGGTAACTTTCTTAATAAGATTATTATTAAGATTTTAGCTGATAGTTTCAGAGGGATTATATGTAACATCATTCAAGATACTCAATTTGGTCTTATTCCTAATAAGTGCATTCAAGATTGTATTGTCCTGACCTCAGAGGGTGTGAATGTGTTTTAAGGCCCAGTGCTGCGGCTAACATGGATATTAAAGTTGACATTCGCAAAGCGTTCGACAAGCTACAATGGGAGTTCTTGGTTTAGGTTTTGAGAGTGTTGGGATTTCATGACATTTTTGTGAATTAAGGGATGTTTGCGCTTAGTTCGGCGAAACTATCAATACTGATAAATGGGAGTGGAAGCTCGAAAGGGTACTTCTCTTATTTTCGTGGACTTTGATAGGGGAAGATGCTCTTGTGCATATTATCTTTTGTGATGTTCAGTCACACCGCATTGCTCCCTTTATTGCTCATGGTGTCCCTTTCCCCCTTGCTTATTATATGCGGATGACATCTTCTTTTTCGCGGCGGCGTCTACCTTGAATTTCTCAAAGATTAGGAGGATTTCGAAGGATTATGGTATGTCCATAAAGCAAATTCTTAGCACCAAGAAGTCATTTTTAATTGCGGCCCCTTCCACCCTAAGTGCCCGTAAACTTAACATGTCGAGAGTAATGGGAGTCCTGTTTGGAACATCCCCTTTTGTCTATCTTGGAGTGGTGGGTTTCCATTGCGTACCTAAAAAATCTCATCTTCCAAGGTAATTATGATCGTATTTTGTGTAAATTTAGTAAATGGTGTGGTGCGTCTCTTTCCATGGCTGGTAGAGTTTGCTTGGTCAACTCAGTTATCATTAGCTCCTTTGTTCATACAATGTTGATCTACCAATGGCCGATTGGTATGTTACGGGACATGAAAAAGGCCATGTATGATTTTATCTACCCGAGGGATGTTTCACGCGGGGAGTGGGGGCATGTGGTTTCGTGGACTCATTGTTGTACACCACAGAATGAAGGTGGGCCTGTTCAATCACGGTTGCAAATAAGGCTTTCTTGATGAAATTAACTTGGCGTATCCTTATTGAAAAATATGTTGGTCTACTACATGCTGAGGGGTTAACTTTTGAGGGACAGTGGAGTTCTAAGGACACCTTACATTTCTTCTTCTATTTGGCTGGGAGTCCGTCAGGTTCTTGGTAAGGTTTGTGACAAAACATGTTGGATTCCAGGGGACCATTCAGCAATTCACTTTTTATTCGATAATTGGCTTGGGTATGTCATCGCTTATCTCTTGAGTCTTCCTTCTTCCATGTGAAAAGATTTTCAAAAGACAATTAGTGATTACTACTTCAATAACTTATGGCATTTTACCGCTGATTTTGTGATACGACAAACAGTGATTGTGAGGGATATCCTTTGTTGCTCGTTTGTCCCTAACACAATTGATAAGAGGGTTCGGTTTGTCATAATGGAGGGTTATCTAATGGCTAAATCAGCCTATAAGCACATTCGTCCCTCTCGACTGGTGGTTTCTTGGGGGAAGTGGATTTGGTCGAATAAAATCCTAACACGTCATTCTATCATTCTTTAGAGGGCTATTTTGAGCCGTTTGACAGTGTTTTATAATATTCATGGTTTTCACGGGCCCATGGAGTGTCCCTTATGCCTTTGTCACCCAGAAACAACTAATCACTTATTCTGGGGCTGCACCTTCATCCATTTCATTTGGACTTGGATTGTCGAATTATTGCATATTCCTCTTCCGATTTGTGAGGGGGTTAAATTTTTTTTTGGTTTTCACCATGGAGCAAAGTTTCATCCCACATGCGAGTTTCCTTTGGAAAGTTATCATTATTTTGGCATGTTGGGCGGTTTGGACTGCGTAATGATCTTCTTTTTGAGAATTGAGAACCCTTTCCAATGCATGCTCTCTTGTGGGTTCGGCATTTGATCACAGAGGCTGCAGGTCGGGATGATAGTGTTATGAATAACTTATTAGAGGATCTTCTTACCCTAAAACATTGAAGGGTTGCTAAAATCCCTCATCTAGCTATAGGCTTCTCTTGGTTCATTGGAATTTACCACTCCTGGGGTAGACAAAAATCAATACGGATGGGAGCGCGGATACTAATAGGAATAGTCTGGTGGCTGGTGTTTTTAGAAACTTCCGAGGTTTTGTCCAAGGCTATTTTGTAGTTCACATTGGTTTGTGTCATGCTCTTGAGGCGGAGTTGATTACTAGCTCCGCGGCACACTTCATGCTCATCCTTATATGGCCGTCGTTGCTCCTTCGTATGCTCGATGCAGCCATCCAGAATTTTGTTTGGTCTGGCGACATCTCTAAGTGTAAGTGGTGCACGATTAATTAGGCTCACTGTTGTGCCCTGTGTGAGGAAGGTGGTCTTGTTATCCGTTCAGTCAACATGGCCAATTCTTTGTTTTTCTTCAGGTTTGTTATTTTTCTTAATAAGGACGTTATGGCCTTTCGTCTATTCCGTAAGCGTTTCTTTAAGGCGTATGGTTGCCCACGTGCTCACTTATCTTCCTCTATCTTGGGGGCATTCGGGGTTATTCTCTAATATTTTGGAGAATTCTCACTGGAATCCTGGTAGTGAGTCTAGTGTTAGTTTTTGGTGGGATAATTAGTTTGGGTACTCTATCACTATCCGTATCGCAATCCCCATGACTCTCACGAAGCAGTTCTCTAAGTCTATCGCTGATTATTTCTTTTACGGAGCTTGTAAATTTACGGAGATATTTCTCACCACGTACACTGACACCGTCATCGACATATTTCAGTTTCCCATGGTTCCACACACAGATGATAAGCGTGTTTGGTCATAATATCATCATATATACTAACATATATCATTACATATAACTGATATGATAATAGATTTATGCCGGGACACTAAAATGGAAAACTAAATCTTAAACCTTAAAATGAAAAACTAAACCCTATACTCTAAATTTCTGACATATATCATCACATATAACTGACATATATCATCTTGTATAACGTACATATATCATCACATATAATTGGACGATAAAAGATTTTTGATGCACCTAACAAGGTGCACTCGGGTCCATGTAATAAATTGCCATAAAGTTTGGCAAAAAAACAAGAAAAAGAAATTGTGTTTATATATAAGAAATACATAGCAATATTTACAATTAAGTAAGAATTTTTTCAATCAAGGAAAATATTTCAAAATAAGAAAATCTTTGACAAAAACTTCTTTTTGTAAAAATTGAACGAAAAAAATATTTTTTCGATAATTGAGTAAGTTATGGCAACATGGCAAATACTTTAATACCAATATTATTATTATTACTTAAATTTGATTTGTTTTTATAAAATCTTTTCATAGTGAGGTATTGAATTATTCAACTTAAAATCCACCCATGTTGTTAATTGTGCTAACTATTAATGCTGATTTGTCAAAAGGAGAGCATTCTGGGGAATAGGTGGACCAATTAGAATTCTCCAAAAATGAGGTGTCTAGCTGTGGTTCAAAGGGGTCTATTTTGGGACGAGGCCAAAATTTTGACTAGGTATAACTAACAACTTTATTTTTTATTTATGTTAATATTGTCCTCCCATTTTTTCACAACCTACTGCCGTTCTTTTTCTTCTTTTTGTTCTTAACAAATTTGATATTCTGGTCATGACTTTTCTTCTTTTTGTTCTTCTCTTCACAAATTTGTTATTCTGGTCATGTTAATCCCAACTTTTCTAAAAGTTATGTTGGAAAATTATAAAAAGCAGTTGTTAAGAATTATTTATTGTTGTGTTCATTCGTTTTTTCCCGATCGACGACCTAATTTTTCTTTTTATTTTTTTCAATTCATGATAGATCTTGATATTATGATCTGGAATCCCCATCTACAAATCTACAAAAATCCCGATTTGGGATTTAAAGACTTTTTTTAATGATTATTCAGATCTGGAAAAATAAAGTTGTTGAACAAACAGATCTGAATAAGAATCAAAAAAATTGTTTTTCTTTTTCAATTATAAATTCTTCGATTTTATATTTTTTTATCTGTTCCCATTTTTAATTTCAGATTTGTTTACGAATGGATCTGATTTATTGCCCAATTGCGAAATCTGCCCAGATTTTGAAAATTTTGTAGATGTGTCAATTATAGATATGAAAATAAATTGGATTCGATCCCTTTTTTTCAGCAAATCCGTATATACAATTTTTTTTTCAATTAAATTTTTTTGATGACAAAATAGGTCTGAAATTAAAAATTATTATAAAAATAAATTCATAATTCTATTACCCATTGTGTCTCGCTGATGGACAGAGTGACTAATACCCATCCGAGCACCGTTTCAACTCTCAGTAAAACTGAAGAAGAAAATGACTCAGAGGTACCCTTTTTTTTCTTCATATAATTATTTTCTGGATTAGGCTTTTTCTATTTTGTTTTTCAAAAACAATACTATTTTTTACCCTTGAAGAAAGTTGATTGAAGTACAATCCTTTTAGGACTCCACCTCTTAATTTATTTTTTAATTTTTTTGGGGGAAAATAATTTTGAAGGGATCAAGTTGGCCACTGAGCTTGATTTGGTGTTTTTATGATTATATAATATACAGTATCAATCTAGATTTTGTTTGTATACCGCATTTTAGCCTATGGTTTGTGATGCTTGAATTTCAGACAAATTGATAACCGAACATGTGTTTGATATTATTATTATTATTATTATTATTATTATTATTATTATAAGTAAAATAATCTAATAAGATGCAAAATTTAATCTGGGAAAATATCTTGCCTACATGATTTTGAAAGTGCGTTACTTTTTTATGTTGTACGATTGCAAAAGCACATGTTTGGCAGTGGATTTGGTGTGGCATTTTTTGTTCATGGTTTTTGTTGTTCGAGATTATGACTTGATGAAGTTACAATGATTCTATATTCACGAGTCTATATGTTTCATGTCGTTTTACTTTATCAACCTTTATATTTACAATAAAAAAGGTCCAGGAACGTACAAATTAAAGTTCTTGCACAAATTTTTCCCCCTTAGTTTAAATGAAACGTGTGAAAGATGTTCTTGCTAAAAATCGACCAATTAATACATGCATTTTCAAGGTTTATGATATTAGTGGTGTAAGTTTACTCTATTGAATTATAAACCTTTTGAACCTTACTGAGTACATTATTTTACATACTGAGAGTTTGTTTCTTCCTTCAACATAGGTAAACTTACAAGCAGTTAACATATATATTCTGCAAATTATTTTCCAGGCAAAATTTCCCAATATGTCGATTCAAAGACAAAGGTATCGACATCACATAAATTTGATATCAGGGCCTTTCCTTTGCGTGCATTGTAGCACAAGTGGTTTTGTGCACGTGTGTTTATATTATGATTTTGGGATAATTATAAAAATACCCCTAGAATTTGATCAAATTACAAAAAAACAAATAATTTATCTTTCAAAATTACGAATATACACTTAACATTTGTTTCAATTTTATGAATTTCACCCTCAAATAAGGGAGTATTTTGTTTAAAAAAACACAAACCAAGGGTATTTTGTTAAAAAAAATCAATTCTCATTTCATCATATGAGAATTGGTGATATTTTTGAATAGTTCTTTCTTTTATTATAGTATATATTTCATCTGTTTTTCCTTTGAAATTGCATGTGCCAATTTTCTGTATTGTGTGGTATGAATGGGGTCATAAATTTTAATTCATTATCCGATTAAGGAGGGAAGATTTAGTTTAAACTTCATATAAATTTTTTTCAGGTGTTTTAATTCTGCGTTTGTGATTGCGTATGAATGGGTGTTAGGGTTTTTACATGTATAAGCATATTAAATTGACAAATTTATGTATTATTTTTAACTTAGTTAGTTCTGGATTCAATTTCTGATCTCGATGTGGAGCATAGTTTGTGTTTTCAGTTATGAATGCTGAGGAATTTATTAATGTAGTGTTGAATCGAATGATTGTGGTTAGTCGTTTATATATTTCACGTACATATCAATATATAACTATTTTCACATATGTATGTGATTAAATTGTTCAATTATGAAATTAATTATGAACGTGGGTTACCTTTGGTAAATATACTTTCATATTTTTCAAATCCCATGCCTATAGTCTAATAAGATGCAAAATATAATCTGGGATTCAACACTACATGAATATACTTTCATATTTTTCAAATCCCACGCCTATAGTCTTGACAAAAGGTTTGAGCATTCATTTTTAAAATGTAAACATATCATACAATTACACATCTAGTTTTTTCTCTAACCAATTGTTTTATGGTTATTGTCTTTTGTTTACAACGGCTGCCGCCGGGGGAGCAGGATGGGCGAGGAGGCGGGGGAATGCACAGCAGTGTGCTGCTGCTGTCCCATGCGCATCTGGAGGAAGAAAAAGAGGAAGAGTCTTCGTAAGGAAGAGGCCGAGAAATTCGTCGGAGGAAAAGGAGAATTAGCGGAGAATTAATTCCTCGGGACTCAACGGCGGCGGTGATGATGACGACGAGTCAATGGATGAAATGGTTGAAAATGACGCCGTTGAATGGGACAATGAGATGTGGGAACGATTTGGAGATGGTTTCTGGAGGAGCGGTTCTCTGAGGAAGGATGATTGATTTTGGCCGCTATCTTTGTTTTGGTACATAGTTAAAAAAAATGTACCTTTAATTTCTTCATTTGCCTAAAATATTTTTGCATGTGTTTGGCTTGACTTTCTAGGGAATAATTCCAATCCAATTTTTGTGAGTTTTGTGTTTCTTGAGCTGTCAAAGCACTCAATTAATGCAAATATTGCTTCTAATTCAGAAAAAAAAAATAAAAAATAATGAGTCTGTAGATCCTTATGTTTAAAATTAAATTTTACGTTTTTATGCCTTCATTGTTTTTCTGGGTGATTCAATAGGTTTATATACCATGTTCTTTTTTTGATATTTTAGTCGGAAAAAAAAACTTAAGGTAACCATTTCTTAATTGTTAAGATCTGATTTTTTTTGAGCAATTTCTGTGTAGCCATGTGTTCTATTTCACGGGAATTATGTTGGTGAACTTTTCATAAGTACAAACTGATGGTTAGTGTTTCCACTCGGAGGTTCGTTTTGCTCGTCTGGATCGCGTTATTCATTCTGCTGACCTGTCCCTCGTGTGCGGACGCATCTCTGGCACTCTCCTGCCCCGTAATCATTCTGATCATCACCCCATTATCTTAGATTGCTCTAGGGATGTTCTTACTTTTACGGGTCCTCGGATTTTTCGTTTCCAGAACTTTTGGACTTCTCAGTCTGATTTTCGCTCCCTTGTCACCACTACCTGGGTTCTCCCTCACCAGAATAATAACCCTATTATCTCCCTCATGGCTAAACTGCGTTACCTTCGAGGTGCTCTCCGGGAATGGAACAGTCAGAAAGTTGGTAATGTTCATCGTCAGGTTGATTCCTCTCTTGCCGAGCTTATGGACTTACAATCTCGTTGTCTGGACACGGGGTATTCCGAAGCTGACATGGAAGCTYAGATTGCCCTTCAGGTCCAGTCCTCCTCCRTGCTCGACACCCAGGCTAGTATCCTTCGTCAGAAGGTCCGTGCTGAGTGGCTCACGGATGGGGATCGTAACTCAGCCTTTTTCCATCGGAGTATCAAGGCTCGGGTTTCGAAGTCCACCATCAHCTCTCTCATGATTGATGGGGTGATCAGCCACTCCCKTGATGCGATTCAGGYGAAGATCATTTCTTTCTTTTCTGATCTCTTCTCTGCCGGTCAACCTCTCCAGGATCCTACTTGGATTAATGAGTTTCTGCACCCCGTTGTTGACACTCATTCCCAAGTTTTTCTCTCTACCACTCCGACCGATGATGAGATCCGCGAGGCTGTTTTCTCCCTCGCCCCTGGTCCGGACGGCTTTAATGGTCATTTCTTTCAGAAGTGCTGGGACATTGTCGGACATGATGTTTGTTTGGCAGTCCGCCACTTCTTCATTTCGTCCTCCCTCCCCATAGGTGAAGTGAACCAGTCGTAACGAGGAGAATCGGATTTGGATAGCGCATCAGCAGCGCGATTGCCTTCTCGATAAACATGCGAAACCATGAACTCGATCGAGGTAGTGATAAAAAGAATCCGACGCCAACGAGCCAGGAAGCGCCAAGGGACATCCAGGCTACGCTTCACAAAAAGGCTCCACCACATAAGTCGAATCAAATTCCAACCAAAATCCGTCTCCAACCTCTCTGATCAGCCTCCTCGACCGCAATAATCGCGGCCTCCAAACTCAGCCTCAAAGGCGTAACCCAGGTCAAGCGGTCTAGAGAAGCCCGCCTTTTACAAAGCCCCGACAAGTGCGGAAGATGCCAGCCGGCAACACAATCTCCAGGACAGCCCAGAGCTCTGCCGTCAGTATTC
>BMAC01000313.1:1033429-1085261 GCA_014905375.1 Phtheirospermum japonicum
ATTCCGGTGCGGCGTTCTATCACTGTTTGGAAGGCTATTTTCAACCGGCTCGGTGTTTTCGACGTGATCCGCAGGCGGGGGTTCATTGGTCCTTCTTTTTGCTGCTTTTGCTTTGAGAGTTCTGAGACGATTGATCATATCCTGACGGAGTGTCGTTTTTGCGCGTTATATCTGGGGCTGGATTGAGGATGTTTTCGATATCCAGCTCCCCCTTTCAGGTGGTTTTGATCATTTTTGTATTTTTGCTATTGACTGTCGTTTTAGTGCGCAGGTACTCTTCCTTTGGAAAGCGGCTTTCATCTCGACGATATGGACGATCTGGCACCTCAGGTGCAATTTCATCCATAATGGAGTTTCATCCTTCCACCACTGGGGCACTCATTCTCATCCGCTCACTATTATTAGAGTCTTCCGCCCTGGACAACGGCTCGATGGCAAACTCTGTTTCGGACCTGATATGTTTGCAAAAATTGGGCGTGCGTGGTAGGCCCGTGCCCGTACCGACCCTCACCCCTGTGTCATGGTTGCCCCCCTCACCTGGTTGGATTAAGGTGAATACTGACGGCAGAGCTCTGGGCTGTCCTGCGAGATTGTGTTGCCGGCTGGCATCTTCCGCACTTGTCGGGGCTTTGTAAAAGGCGCGCTTCTCCTAGACCGCTTGACCTGGGTTACGCCTTTGAGGCTGAGTTGGAGGCCGCGATTATTGCGGTCGAGGAGGCCTGATCAGAGAGGTTGGAGACGGATTTTGGTTGGAATTTGATTCGACTTATGTGGTGGAGCCTTTTTGTGAAGCGTAGCCTGGATGTCCCTTGGCGCTTCCTGGCTCGTTGGCGTCGGATTCTTTTTATCACTACCTCGATCGAGTTCATGGTTTCGCATGTTTATCGAGAAGGCAATCGCGCTGCTGATGCGCTATCCAAATCCGATTCTCCTCGTTACGACTGGTTCACTTCACCTCCGACGTTTCTCTTGGATCTGGTTAATGATGATATTCTGGGTAAATCGGTGTACCGTTCATCACGATCCTGACATCAGCCCCTCGGATGGCAGTCTAATCTCAGTCCGGCCAGAGGACCTTGGTATTGCACTATTTTATGGATCACGATCTGCTTGTTGCCAGCATCTTTTTATTTTTAGCCGACCTTTGGCTTTTAGAGTTTCTTATTGCCTCTGTCCTTTTCCTTCTACTACTGGCGTGGGGAGGGTACTCTTTCCTCTACGAGGGTTTCTCCCACAAGGGTGGGTTTACCCCGAGAGGTTTTTAATGAGGCCTGAACAGATGCCCTTGGTCAAGGAACAGACGTCGTGATCTTATTTGTATAAACTTTTTTCTACTTTTTAATAAAATCTCGCACTTTATTCAAAAAAAAAAACTGATGGTTAGTGACATGAACCTCCAATTAATGTTTTTGCTTATATTTTATTATTTATTTTTCCTGATTTTTCTAATGTAAATTCTTGTTAAGCACCATCCAGATTTAAATTGTTTGATGAATCGAATGTTTTTTTCTTTTCTTCAGCTGAACTTATTGGTGAAGTAATATCTTCAATTAGTGGAGCGCAAAACTTGAGGTTTGTTTATAGTCTTTCACATGTAGATGTTCAGTAGTTAGCTTTATTTCTCCTGTCATGTCATCTCATTGAGAGACTGACATTTTCTACTGCACATGTTTGAAGCACAGCATGGGCTCCTATGTGCTTTAGGATTGTTTGAGTAGAGTGCCCGACGTTCCAATTAGATTGGATTTCATTCTACTTGTATAATGATTTTATTGGAATTATATTAATAAAGGCAACTTTCTTTATCTTATGTTTTCGCTTTTATTATAATTGCACGTATGATAAAGTCCTTAGATCAATTTAAACTATGGGACATGGTTGCGCATACGATGGCAATCATGGAACATGTCTCTAAGGTTTCAGTCTTAGACATGTTCCAAGTCAATGGGCTTCTCGAGATAGGACATTGAATAGCCCGGTAAGACTTGCGCATATGATGCATGTTTGTAAGACAAGGATGTTGCATTCCATTAACATCAGCGTTGTGACGCGAGTGCATATATGTGGGTGCTTGTTGGAGAACAAGTTCATTGAACATGACCCGATGGAAATTCTTAATTGGAAGACTTGTCTGTCGAATAAGAATTTCCATATTACAATAGTACATGATTAGTCCTTGACTTGAGGTACGATGGTAGCCTTGTGCACATCGTGCAATACTTAGATTTATCTTTTGATTGCCCGACAATCGTAAAAAGGGGTATTTTGGGTATTGTATCGATGTGCATGGAGGATTTATCTGTAGCCAACATAGAATTCGACACTTGTCTATGGACAAGAGAGTATCCTGTGAATTTTCATAGTTTGTGATTCAAAGACCTTTGGCCAGGGCACGATGAATATTGATTCATAAATGAATTACTTAAACCTACTAAAATGGATCCAGTAAAATCAATTGGGTTTCGACTTATAAATCCATGCCCAAGATTTAATCGGGAAACTAGTTGTCGAAAGGACCGTACATGTATGGACTTGCAGTTGAAATAGGTTTACTCGCTATTTCACCTAACACTGGGTAATCATGCTACTTGCTAGATGTTGTCATGATTTGTAGGTTCTTGAAATTAAAGAGTTAATCTCAAGAGAATTAATTAATTAGATTAATTAATATAATAAATTGTTGTTTATTAAACTTATAAAAGTTAGTCGTGAACCTAAAAGGGCCACACATAATTTTGGTTGTTGACATTTCAAAATTGATAACTCCAATGGTTGGAATAATTGATTAATTTGGATTAATTAAATGAGATTTAAATTTAATTCAATTGTTTGATTGAACACTTAATTATATAATTTGATTATATAATTAAATCTAATTTGATTAGAAATCTCAATTAAATGAATATATTAAATTAGTCAATTGGATTGATTAATTTAAATTCATGGGATTAATTAATTAATTGAATTAATTAATTAGTTGGATTCTAAATCCAAGTCCATGTAATTTTTCTAGTAGGCCCTAATTGTAGAAGCCCACTAGAATAATTGAAGATTTATAAATATATATATATATATATATATATATATATATATATATATATATATATATATATATATATATATATATATATATATATATTTATATTAATTAGTTAATTAAGGTTAAACCTAATCTTAACCTAACTAACCTAATATAAATATAAAAGAAAGAAAAGAGGCTGGCCGTATTTTTCATTCCACACAAAGAACAAAACAAAAAGGTTTGTTAACCTTTTAAAAGGAGCAGACGTCTTTTCGGAAGAAAAAAAAAAGAGCCGCCCCCTCTCTTTACTGTCAAGTTTTTCGAAAACAGAGAAAGAGGAAAAAGGATTTCAATCTTTTATATTTTATTTTAGTCTTCAATAGTAGATGAAAATTAATTAATAATTTTTCATTTACAATAATTAATCTTCAATCAATTGTTGATTGTTGGATTAATTGTTATTCCTATCAATTTGAAAACGGAACGATTCTACTAGCGAAGAATTTTTCCGGTGTCGCAAACAAAAGGTGGACTGGATTAGAGGSGATACGCTTGGGTCCCTACGGCGAGAAGTTTTGGTGTTAGCCACTTAGCCGGGAATTGATTCCCTCTCAATCGTCGCTTGAAYAAATTAATCAAGAGGTATTAACTTATTGGGCAACACTCTTGTGAGGCCGGACTAACGGATCATCCGTTAGGCCAAGATTTCATACCGCTACATTATAGTACAAAAATCAATACATTATATTAAAAAGTCAATACATCATAATACAATACAAAAACCAATATATCATAACACGGGTTAGATATTTATGAAAAACCAATACTTTTGAGTACAAAAAACAATACATCATAGTTCAAAAACCAATACATTAGAGTATCGGGTCAAATGGCCTAACGGTCATGACCCGTCAATCCGGCCTAACGCAAGTCTTTGCCTAATTTATTTATTTTATAAGAATCAAAATTTGTATTAGATACATAATAATGAAAAATGACGATCGTTAAAATCGTTAACGAAATTTACGGGGTTTTAGTATATATATTTGGTATATATATTTGTTTTATTTAAATAAAAATTTTAAAATCCGCTGCGTACGCCCCGTACGATTAAAGCGAACCCAACAGTGGTATCAGAGACACGGTTTGCATTTTCATTATTAGATTTTGATTCTATTTATGTTTATGAGATAAARATATTTTAATTGTTAAAAGAACTTATTTTGTGTATGATAAAATTAATTTTATATGAATTAATATTGGGATAAATCGTTTTAATGAAAAGRAATTAGTAATTCAATTTGTTGTTTATGTAATTGCTGTCTCCAAAGAAGAATCCAAAAGGTTTTGAAAATCTTTTGAAAATAAAATGGGGTTGCAATCAGTTTTGCTAAATAAAAAATAAACCCAGCCGTTTTCTTCAACCTTTTTTTAAGAAACAAAACAAAGGAGTCCTTCCTTTTAAAAGATTAAAAGGTGCCTGACCCCTTTTGTTTGAAAGCTGCTACGCAGCAACTTAAAAAAAAAAATAATAATCCTGCATGTGATGAGTAAGGAATGCATGACTGGCCAGGCTCATGAATAATAATAAATAAATAAATAAATAAATAAGTTTGTTATTTTATTATTATTATTCTTTTCAAATTAAATGGTTAATTTGAAAAATCCTTATTTTATATTTATTAATGTTTATCCCAAAATTAAATCAACACACAAAAAACTAATAAATTTATATGCTTTAAATTAATGTGATGAATGTTAGCATGAATTATTTAGGGATGATCATGAGCCTATGACCAATGTGATCATATGTTTTTATCTTTGGGTTTTTGGGGCCTGCGAGCTTCCTATTCTATTATTTGTAAAAGTTTTAAATTTTGCATCTAGAGTAGAATAGGTGGTAAGGTTTTCTAATTTTGATTGGAGGACATTCGATGCCAAAGGCCCACGCATGTGTGGGTAATTTTACAAGTTGTAATAGAATAGATAATTCAAGGCCCATGCTTGTATGGGTTTTATATATTAAATGTAATAGAAGTAGTTCTATTCATTTTACCCCTTAGATTAACCTAGACCCATTTTTGGCTCAAATGGGTCGCKTAGGATGGCCATYATCATCCCACCGCTTTTTGCATAGGATGCATGTTAGATTTATTTAATGTTTTATACTTGCGCTTCATATGATGAATAATGCATTAAATAAAAACCCACCTAGTAATTAAGGTTGATGAGGTCTTACAAAGTAAACCCCAAGTTTTTGAAACTTAAAAGAATTTAATTTTGATTATTCTATATCAAATAAAATGGACAAGTTATGTTGGATATATCATTCCATGCCTTCCATCAAAGGTAGAAGACATGACGATGCTACCGCACTTGGTCACTYGCCATGAGTCGTGGAGTGATCTTGTGTTGGAAAGCTYTGATTTCTACRAAGCATTGAGATGCTCGTGGGGTGGACTCGTCTTTATGTTGGCCACGAGTCGTGGGACATCTTGATGCTCCATCTACACGAATGTTTGATGGGTTATGTTTGACACTTAGTACCATATGGGCTCATAATATTTGGGTGTATGAGAAATAGTGAGGCAAAATATTCTTGAAGGTTGTATATTGATACAATTGTCAAAGAGTTGAATACCAATATTAATTTTTCATTGGCTCATATTATTMGGGTGTGAAACATTTATATTGGACTTCAAGCCCACTAAGAAAATTAGATTTTCCAAATTTTACTACGGGGTTAATAAAGTTTGAATAAAATAGTGGGAGACATTTAATATTACAGACCTTATGTTAAATGAATATAATTTTCGATAACTCACACATTTTCTGCCTCGTTTAATTTTGTAGATAACTCTACTAAAATGGCTAAAAATCCAATTGCATCCATACTTGATCAAAACAAACTAAATGGCCCGAACTTTGTCGATTTTCTGAGAAACCTTAAGCTTATCCTGAGCTTGGAGAAAAGGGCAAATGTACTTGACAAATCGCCTCCTCTAGAGCCCGAGGATAAGACATCAGATGAGTATGCAGAATATGTTCGTCATCGTGATGAAAATCTGCATGCTCGATGCTACATGCTGGCATCGATGTCAAGTGAGTTGCAAAGGCAGAATGAAGCTTTAGATAATGATTCTGAGATCCTTCTCCACCTGCAAGAGTTGTATGGTGAGAGAAAAAGGCAAGAAAGATATCAGATATCTAAGGAGCTTTTCAGGTGTCGTATGACTGAGGGCTCTTCAGTCCAAGACCATGGGCTGAAGGTGATAGCTCTTATTGAAAGGCTCGAGTCCCTTGGAGTCGTTATGGATAATGAGCTCTATGTGGACCTTTTATTGCAGTCTTTGCCTCCCTCATTTGACACATTTGTTGTCAACTTTAACATGCACAACATGGAGAATAGTCTCCCTGAATTTTTGAACATGTTGAAGACTGCCGAGTCTACCATCAAAAAGGATAAGGCGGTCATGCTTGTTGGATCCTCTTCCAAATCGAAGGCTGGAAAGCCAAAGAAAAGGAAGTGGACAAGAAAGAGTTCCTCTAAACCCAACAAGAAGACAAAGGACAATGGTAAGAAAAAGGTTAATTCTCAAGTTGATGACAAGTGCTTTCAATGCGGAAAAACAGGGCACTGGAAGAGGAATTGCAAGAAATATCTTGCAAGCCTGAAAAGTTCAGGTATATATTTTGTTGAAGTTAACCTATCTGTTAATGATGGTTCTTGGGTATTGGATACCGGTTGTGGCTCACACATTTGCAATGATTTGCAGATAATGTCAAGAAGTAGGCAGTTGGACAGAAAGAAAACGGTCCTTAGAATGGGAAATGGAGCAAGAGTTGCTGCATTAGCAATAGGGACTGTTTATTTATCTTTGGATAATGGTTTCAAATTATGTTTGAATAATTGTCTTTATGTTTCGGATATTATCAGAAACATCATCTCTGTACCTGTTTTGGACAGAGAGGGTTTTAGACTTGTTATTGAAAATGGAAGTTGTTCCATTTTCAAAGACTCTTCTTTTATATATTCCGGTTATTTGACGAATTCTTTATACACCATTTCCTCGTGTGAACCCATTCTCACAATTCAACAAAATAAAAGGAAGTTAGATAATCAAAGTTCTTTCATGCTTTGGCATGCTAGATTAGGTCACATTTCCGAAAAAAGGATACACAAGTTGGGACAAAAACTCGACCTTAAGGGAGAGCAAAAGTTGCCAACATGTGAGTCATGCCTTAAAGGAAAGATGACTAAATCACCATTTGTTGGACAAGTGGAACGAGCCAAAGGTCTATTGGATTTGATCCATACAGATGTATGTGGTCCGCTAAGTGTTAGTGCCAGAGGGAACTATCACTACTTCATAACCTTTACCGATGATTATTTTAGGTTTGGTTATGTATACCTTATGAGGCATAAATCTGAGGCTTTTGAAAAGTTCAAGGAATTCAAATGTGAAGTAGAGAAACAAAGTGATCGTAGTATTAAGACTCTTTGATCAGATCGAGGAGGTGAATACTTATCAACTGAGTTTCTTGATTATCTAAGAGAGAATGGTATTCTCTCACAGTGGACTCCTCCCGGAACTCCACAGCTGAATGGAGTTTTGGATCGTAGAAATCGAACTTTATTGGATATGGTTCGATAAATGATGAGTTGCACTTCCTTACCTCTTTCATTCTGGGGCTATGCCTTAGAGACGGCGGCATACCTATTAAATGGGGTTCCAAGTAAAGCCGTACCCGATACACCCTATGAAATATGGTATGGGAAGTCACCTTCCTACAAATACCTAAAAGCATGGGGGTGTGATGCTTACGTTAAGCGTCAAGTGGGAGATAAGTTGGACATGAGATCCATCTTATGTAAGTTTGTGGGGTATCCAAGAGAGTCTATAGGATACTATTTTTATGACCCTTCAGAACAAAAGGTGTTTGTTTCGAGGAATGCTACTTTCCTTGAAGAAGAGTTTCTTTCTGAAAGTGGTGGCGGAGTTGTAGAACTTGATAAAGTTCAAGAACCACAAAGTATCCCACAGGTTGCCGCAAATAGCACACCAGTTGAGGCTGGACCATCTGCAGCACAACCTCTTCGAAAATCCGTAAGGGTTTCAAGGGCTCCTGAGAGGATGAACCTTTTGTTAGAGAACAAAGAAGAGGGACTCCTTTTGGATAGTGATCCAAGAAGATATGAAGAGGCAATGTCTGACATTGACTCGAAAAAATGGCAAGAAGCAATGCAGTCCGAAATGGACTCCWTGTACTCCAACAAGGTATGGACCTTGGTGGACCCACCACAGGGAATTGTTCCCATTGGCTGCAAATGGGTCTACAAGCGGAAGCTTGGAGTAGATGGAGAGGTAAGTACTTTTAAAGAACGTTTGGTTGCAAAAGGTTATACTCAGAAGTAAGGCATTGATTATGAGAAAACCTTTTCACCAGTAGTGATGCTTAAGTCCATTCGGATCCTGTTAGCCATAGCTGCGTATTATGACTATGAGATATGGCAAATAGATGTGAAGACTGCTTTCCTTAATGGAAATATTAAGGAAGAGATATATATGAAGCAGCCAGAGGGCTTCATATCCATTGGGAGTGAGCAACAGGTTTGCAAACTCCAGAGATCCATTTATGGTCTCAAACAGGCTTCGAGGAGTTGGAACATCCYATTTGATGAAACAATCAAAATGTTTGATTTTCATAAGAATCCGGATGAACCATGTGTCTATAAGAAGGTTAGTGGGAGGGCAGTTACTTTTGTTGTACTCTATGTTGATGACATTCTACTCATTGGGAATGATGTAGGGATGTTGCAATCAACGAGAACTTGGTTGTCTAAGCAGTTCTCCATGAAGAACTTGGGAGAAGCATCTTTTATCCTTGGGATAAAGATCTATCGTGATAGATCACGAAAGATGATCGGACTATCCCAATCCATGTACATAGACAAAGTGCTAAAAAGGTTAGCATGGAGGAATCCAAACGTGGATACCTCCCAATGAGCAGTGATCCACTTTCTAGGGCTATATCTCCAAAGACACCTGAAGAAAGAGGGAAGATGGATCGTGTACCTTATGCATCCGCGATTGGGAGCATTATGTATGCAATGTTATGTACTAGACCTGATGTCGCACATGCTGTGAGCATCACAAGCAAATATCAGTCGAATCCAGGTTTTGAACACTGGAAAGCCGTTAAGAAGATCCTTAAGTACTTGAGAAGAACTAATGATATATTCTTGATATACGGCAATGGAGAATTGAAACTAGAGGGATACACTGATTCTAGTTTTTAATCCGATATAGATGACTCAAAGTCAATGTCTGGATATATATTCATCTTGAATGGAGGAGCAGTCAGTTGGAAAAGTTCCAAACAAGAGACGACTGCAGACTCTGTTACAGAGGCTGAATATATTGCTGCATCAGATGCAGCAAAAGAGGCTGTTTGGATGCGGAACTTTATCCAAGGGTTGGATGTAGTTCCGTCCATTGTTGACCCAACAATAATTTATTGTGACAACAACGGGGCTATAGCGCAAGCAAAAGAATCGAGATCTCATCCAAGATCCAAACACATCTTGAGGCGATACCACCTGATTAGAGAGATCATTGGTAGAGGCGGCGTCGTTGTGGATCGAGTCGCTTCGGCAGAAAATGTAGCAGACCCTATGATTAAGCCCTTAGCACAAAAAGTATTTGACGGGCATCTTGAGAAGATGGGCCTAAAATACATGGGCAATTGGCACTAGGGTAAGTGGGAGATTGTTAGAGTAGAGTGCCCGACGTTCCAATTAGATTGGATTTCATTCTACTTGTATAATGATTTTATTGGAATTATATTAATAAAGGCAACTTTCTTTATCTTATGTTTTCGCTTTTATTATAATTGCACGTATGATAAAGTCCTTAGATCAATTTAAACTATGGGACATGGTTGCGCATACGATGGCAATCATGGAACATGTCTCTAAGGTTTCGGCCTTAAACATGTTCCAAGTCAATGGGCTTCTCGAGATAGGACATTGAATAGCCCGGTAAGACTTGCGCATATGATGCATGCTTGTAAGACAAGGATGTTGCATTCCATTAACATCAGCGTTGTGACGCGAGTGCATATATGTGGGTGCTTGTTGGAGAACAAGTTCATTGAACATGACCCGATGGAAATTCTTAACTGGAAGACTTGTCTGTCGAATAAGAATTTCCATATTACAATAGTACATGATTAGTCCTTGACTTAAGGTACGATGGTAGCCTTGTGCACATCGTGTAATACTTAGATTTATCTTTTGATTGCCTGGCAATCGTAAAAAGAGGTATTTTGGGTATTGTATCGATGTGCATGGAGGTTTGTCTGTAGCCAACATAGAATTCGACACTTGTCTATGGACAAGAGAGTATCCTGTGAACTTTCATAGTTTGTGATTCAAAAACCTTGGCCAGGGCACGATGAATATTGATTCATAAATGAATTACTTAAACTTGAAATGAAATCACAATTATTAAATCAATTGGGTTTCGACTTATAAATCCATGCCCAAGATTTAAACGGGAAACTAGTTGTCGAAAGGACCGTACATGAATGGACTTGCAGTTGAAATAGGTTTACTCGCTATTTCACCTAACACCGGGTAATCATGCTACTTGCTAGATGTTGTCATGATTTGTAGGTTCTTGAAATTAAAGAGTTAATCTCAAGAGAATTAATTAATTAGATTAATTAATATAATAAATTATTATTTATAAACTTATAAAAGTTATAAGCCTACTGCTAGTGTTAGTCGTGAACCTAAAAGGGTCACACATAATTTTGGTTGTTGACATTTCAAGATTGATAACTCCAATGGTTGGAATAATTAATTAATTTAGATTAATTAAATGAGATTTTAATTTAATTCAATTGTTGGATTAAATATTTAATTATATATTTGATTATGTAATTAAATCTAATTTGATTAGAAATCTCAATTAAAGGAATATATTAAATTAGTCAATTGGATTGATTAATTTAAATTCATGGGATTAATTAATTAATTGAATTAATTAATTAGTTGGATTTAAATCCAAGTCCATGTAATTTTTCTAGTAGGCCCTAATTGTAGAAGCCCACTAGAATAATTGAAGACTTTAAAATAAAATTAATTTATATTATATATTTGAATATAATATAAATATATATATATAAGGTAATTGGGAACAAGTCATACTCTTTGTTTAATAAGGGGACGGATGACTTGGGGAAGAATTCTTTTCTTAATTAATTAATTAATTAATTAAGATTAGACCTAATCTAATCTATCTTAATTATATATATGTTTATATAGAAAAGAGGAGAGGCTGCGTGTGATCATTCATCAACTCCAACAAAACAAAAAGGCCGCCCCCTTTCTTTTACTTTCAAGTTTTTCGAAAACAGAGAAAGAGGAAAAAGGATTTCAATCTTTTATATTTTATTTTAGTCTTCAATTGTAGATGAAAATTAATTAATAAATTTTCATTTACAATAATTAATATTCAATCAATTGTTGATTGTTGGATTAATTGTTATTCCTATCAATTTGAAAAACGGAACGATTCTACTAGCGAAGAATTTTTCCGGTGTCGCAAACAAAAGGTGGACTGGATTAGAGGGGATACACTTGGGTCCCTACGGCGAGAAGTTTCGGTGTTAGCCACTTACCCGAGAATTGATTCTCTCTCAATCGTCGCTTGAAGAAATTAATCAAGAGGTATTAATTTATTTATTTTATAAGAATCAAAATTTGTATTAGATACATAATAATGAAAAATGACGATCGTTAAAATCGTTAACGAAATCTACGGGGTTTTAGTATATATATTTGGTATATATATTTGTTTTATTTAAATAAAAATTTTAAAATCCGCTGCGTACGCCCCGATTAAAGCGAACCAACAAGGATATGTTACAACAAATTGTGTGTTGAGAACTCCTCCTGTAAGTTGTCTTTCATCTTCTTTAAAAATTGCAGTTTGCTAATTAGGTGAAACACAGAATCATCATAATATGAACGAAAATATCTCTTCCTCATCAGAAAAATGCTTCCTGCATTTATTGTTTTTTTTTAATCAATTGAGATTTTGGTCTTCATAATCTTTCCCCCTATTGTTCTCGGTACCGTGGTCTCCTCTTCAATGCTTTCCGTCTAGAACATGTCTTATAAATTGTTTCATTACTTTTAAGTTGATATAGATGCCTGCTTAAAAATCAACACACCAGTTTGCTACTTCAATTTGCTTGACAGGTTGAGGACATGTTATTTTTATGAGGTATGTGAAGGTTAGAAATTGAGGGACATTTCTTTTGTACAGTTTTTAGTACTGTCATCTACATTTGAAGCCTTTGAGATGGTGTGTTTAAAATTTGTTTAATAGTTTTGATGGATTTGTATTCACTTAAGTACGTTAGTTGTAATAATCTTATTTTTTTCCTTATATTTTGGTATATCGGATGTTTCTCTAAGCGTTTCTCTTTAATTTTATTTTTTTTTTCATTTCCGTTTCCTCATTGTGAAGTGTTATAAGGTCCTCGAATATCAAATGTCCTTTAAAATGACCGAACTTTGAATTATATGTGGGTTAGATTTTGTACGATTAATGTAATGTACAAAGAATTTTTCCAAAATTTAATGTGAACAATATTTTTTTAAATTAGTAATTCAAACTTTGAATTTCTTAATTTTCTAAATAATTTTATAATTATTTTTATATTTGTCCGCGAAAATCGAGAGTTTTACACTTAGTTACACCGATACAATGCTTGACTATTTGATAATTTTCATAACAATTAAACAAATAAACAAACACACCCTGAAAAGGAGAAACCTAACCCCCCCCACACACATGACCACAAACCCCACCAAGTTGTTCTTTTACATGCTGCTTTCTTCCAAAGTTTTATTCCACCACCAAATGCCAATGGCCACCCACACTCACCACCACCATCCATTCCTTCTCCGCCTCCTCCCTTTTCTCATCTTCTTAATCCTCTCCGCCGCCGATGACTCAGCCGTTATGTTAACTCTCCTCTCCTCCCTCTCCCATGCCCCTTCTGGCTGGTCGGCCTCGTCGCCCTTCTGCAACTGGACCAATGTCAACTGCGACTCCACCTCCACTTACGTCACCGCCATCAACTTGAACTCCGCCTCCGTCTCCGGTTCTCTCCCAACTGAGCTCAACCAGCTTTCCCAGCTCAAATCTTTCGCTGTCCAAAAAAACTCCCTCTCTGGAACTTTGCCCTCTTTCCAGAACATGACTTCTCTCGAACAAATCTATCTTGACGAGAACGACTTCACCTCCGTTCCTAATGATTTCGTTTTAGGGCTGCCAAATCTTGTGACTTTCAGTATAAGTGAAAATACCAATCTGGGCCCTTGGCAAATCCCTTTTTATTTGACTGAAAGTACAAATCTTGTTGATTTTTATGCTAGTAATGCTAGTATTACTGGGATCATTCCTGATATTTTTGGGTACTTCCCAAATTTGCTGAACTTGAGATTGTCGTACAATAATCTGACTGGATCTTTGCCGGGATCTTTTTCCGGGTCTGAGATTCGAAATCTTTGGCTCAACAATCAGAACCAAGGTTTATCTGGTCGAGTCGATGTGTTGGGTAACATGACTCAGTTGGAACAAGTTTGGTTGCACGCAAATATGTTTTCAGGTGGGATCCCTGATTTATCGAGGTGTACAAGTTTGTTTGATTTGCAGCTGAGGGATAATAGGTTAACTGGTGTGGTTCCACCTTCTTTGATGACTTTGCCCCGTCTTGTTAATATTACTTTGCAGAATAACAAATTGCTGGGTCCTTTTCCGGACTTCCCAAGAGGAGTTGCAGTTGAAATTGGGACTACTAATAGCTTTTGTTTAAATAGGCCTGGGCCCTGTGATCCGCAGGTGAGCACACTTCTTGATGTTGCTGCTGCTCTAGGGTATCCTATGTCGTTGGCTGAGTCTTGGCTAGGGAATAATGCTTGCCAAGATTGGAGATTTATCAATTGTGATTCACAGGGGAGAAACGTCACAGTTGTGAACATGGGTAGGCAGGGATTTTCGGGCACTATTTCACCGGCTTTTGCTAATCTGACTTCTTTGAGAAATCTGGTATTGAATGATAATAATCTCACTGGTGTGATTCCTAGTGTCTTGACTACCTTGCCTCAGCTTCAGAGCATTGATGTGTCCAACAATAACTTATACGGGCCGATTCTGGCATTTCCTCCTAGTGTGAGGTTTACTTATGGCGGTAATTCGTTACTCGGTAGAAATGAAAGTACTGGTGGTGGAGGAGGTGGTGCGCCAGGATCAAGTCATGGCAGTCCAGGTGGAAGCATGTCTGGATCGCGAAGAGGGTCTGGTTCTGCTGCTATGATTGCTGGGGTGATAGTAGCTGTCTTGGTATTTATAGGAGTTGTGTTGTTTGTATCTTACAAATGCTATGTCAAGAGACGGCATAAGAGATTCGGACGGGTTGAGGGATCTGAGCAAGGGAAGGAATTGGTGAAACCTGATGGAGTGAATGGATATGGTGGAGTTCCTGGTGAATTACAGAGCCAGAGCAGTGGTGATCATAGTGAAATTCCTGTTTTCGAAGGTGGAAATGTGACTATATCCATACAAGTTCTTAGGCAAGTGACGAACAATTTCAGTGGAGAAAATGTATTGGGTAGAGGAGGATTCGGAGTCGTATACAAGGGCGAATTGCATGACGGGACTAAGATTGCTGTGAAGAGAATGGAGTCTGGAGTGATGGGCACAAAAGGATTGAATGAGTTCCAAGCTGAAATTGCTGTCCTTACCAAAGTTCGGCATAGGCATTTGGTTGCGCTTCTAGGATACTGTATTAATGGGAATGAGAGGCTTTTGGTGTATGAGTACATGCCACAGGGAACTTTAAGCCAGCATTTGTTTGAATGGCAGGAACATGGCTGTCAACCTCTTACTTGGAAACAGAGAGTGACAATAGCTTTAGATGTGGCTAGAGGAGTTGAATATCTTCACAGCTTAGCCCAACAAAGTTTCATTCATAGAGATTTGAAGCCCACAAACATACTTCTTTCGGACGACATGAGAGCAAAGGTTGCAGATTTTGGATTGGTAAAAAATGCACCGGATGGGAAGTATTCTGTCGAGACACGTTTGGCTGGGACGTTTGGGTATCTAGCACCTGAATATGCTGGTAAGTCTCCTATGTTAAATCTCTACTGAAGTAGCTGCAAAACCTTCATATTCTACAAGGCTGGACAATTCTCTTCTGTTAAGGCATCATTTAAATCAACATATAACTCACTTCAAAATCGTATTAGGTGATTATTCTTAGCTGTTATACCTAAACTCAAATCACTTTAGTATTATTGTTTATTACAGAACACATTTTTGCATTTACGTGTTAAGATGCAAATGAGGTGCATTGTAAGATAGTAATGTTACTTCTCAGAAATTCCTATTCCTATTTTATATTATCTGTTTACCGAGCCAAATGCTGTTTAATGAAACTCTAGAAACAAGATAATCTTTCTAGCCCATTAGATACTTTTGAATCACAAGATAGTCAAATTGTTACATATTTTCTCCTGGTGAGTGGTGATGGATACTGTTGAGACTTTTAAATATTCTACTTCCTTTTATCTTTTAATTCTTTCATGATTTGTAATGAGTTTATTCCGTGTGAATCCCTCATTAGCAACTTCTTATACTTACATTTCCTATTAATTTCTCCCTTGCAGCTACTGGGAGAGTGACAACAAAAGTTGATGTTTATGCTTTTGGAGTTGTTTTAATGGAGATTATAACTGGTAGGAAAGCACTAGATGAGACTATGCCAGACGAGAGGTCTCATTTGGTCACATGGTTCCGCAGGGTCCTTATCAACAAAGACAACCTTCGAAAGTCTATTGACCCAATTCTCGATCCAGATGATGAAACTTATGAGAGCATTTTCAAGGTTGCTGAGCTGGCAGGCCATTGCACTGCTCGCGAGCCATTCCAGAGGCCCGACATGGGACATGCAGTTAATGTGTTGGGACCTCTTGTCGAGCAGTGGAAACCTTCAAAACCTGAAGAAGAAGATGCTTATGGCATTGATCTTCACATGAGTCTTCCTCAAGCCCTTCAAAGATGGCAAGCCGACGAAGGTACTTCAAGAATGTTTGATGATTTATCTTACAGCCAGACACAGTCGAGCATTCCTTCTAAACCATCTGGATTTGCGGACACGTTTAGTTCAATGGACTGTAGATAAAAAGTCCAAAAAAGAAAAACTAAATCCCATCGCAATTGAAGCAAGGCATGGACGCAACAAGGAAGGTGAGTCTCGGTACTGTTGATTCTATTTTGAGTTACTAAACAAGGTTGCAGATTGTATTTAATTTATTCTTTTCCACTTGACTTGCAGTCGTTATCTCTCTTTAATAGTAATTGTAACAAACCTGCATTCATAGAGTTTCTTGTGTTTAATTGAATTCTTTGCCACTGAAGACTGATCATTATTATTATTATTATTATTTGGGGGACTGGATCAATGGAGAACTTTATCCCGTGTAGGAAATAGGCTCAACCATTCAATAGTATAATCTAATGACTAATAATTTGATTGAAAGGTGGAATTGAAATGCTAACCTCGGTAAAATGGTGCTATTTTTTTTCTTTTTTTTTGGCAGAAATTTAATGCTATTTTCCCAGTAATTTAGTGTAAATATCCGTCGTATATTGAGTACTATTGTCACAATTTTTGAAGCTAATATTGGAATTTGCCATAGAAAATGGTGCTATATTTTCTAATAACATGGTACTAGGAAAGATTTTTTCTTTTATTTTTTTTTTTTGGGCAAACTCCACTAAATCCGACACTTTTTTTTTTAACACGTGTCTTTTAATTGTTTGTTTTTTAAACTTTACTTCCTTGAGCATTCTTTTGGCAGATTGTTGTTGAAAATTATTTTCGGCGGTTATTTTCGTACAATTGAAGGGCAAAATTGTCCTTTCATTTTTTTTTCATAATGGTCTATTGGAAAATTGTTCATGGAAGGATGATTTCGCCCTTCAGTTGTGCAATAACTTCGGTTGGAAATATTTCTTACAACAATCTCCATCGTAAAAATGCTCAAGGAGATGAAGTGTAAAAAATGAATAGTTAACGGGAAAAAAGATTAAGAAGCAATGTATCAAATTTGAGTAGAGTTTGTGAGGTAATAAAACTTTTCTCTGGTACTATATTGGTCGTATATGGTGATATATTGTCCAGATTTTTTAGATTAATAGCGAATTTGTTTTTACATTTTTATGTATACATTATGTATTAAAGTATAAATAATGGATTGATTGATTAATTTGATAAATTTTATCCATATAAAACATATAAAAAATTGTTTTAAAATTTTATGTATTTTTTATTTTCTTTAAAATTTTGGTTTTTGGAGTATGAGAAGTTGTTTGGAGGAGAGACGCCCTATGTGGCACTAGGTACAGATCAAATCCGGTGTACTACTTTTCTTGAATACATAATGCTCACATCTATCTATCTATCTATCTATCTAATCTAGAGTTAAATAGTTTAAAAAAAAAAAGAAAAAGAAAGAAAGAAAGAGTACAAATGAATTACAATCCGGTCAATTTGCTAAAATCACATTGAGCAAGTAACTTGGAAAACCAAATAAAAGGTCACATGCCGGCCAAAACCAAAATTAAACATCAATACTAATGAACCATTCTAAACTATTATCTCATTACTATCATCATCAACGAAACTAGCAAGTTCAGGGGTAGTAAAAAACTCTCAATCAATGCAACGACCAAGCCTCGTGAGTCTATCCGCCACCTTTTTCTGTTCACGGAAAATATGCGACACCCTGAACTCCATTTGCTAACAAAGTTTAGGTCCTCGCACATCCCAACTTGACGTTCTATCACTGTTTGGAAGGTGATTTCGGTGTCTTTGATGTGATTCGTAGGCGTGGGTTCATCGGTCTGTCGTTTGCTGCTTTTGTCTTGCGAGCGCTGAATCTATTACTTTCGACATCCATCTTCCCCTTTCAGATGGCTTTACTAATCCCCGTGTTTTGTTTTTGATTGTCATTTCAGCACGTAGGTCCATTTCCTTTGGAAGGCTGCTTTTATCTCGACGGTCTGTACTATTTGGCACCTTCGGTGCAACTCAATTAATAATGGCGCCTCTCCTTCCACTATGGATGCTTTCATTATCATTCGTTCGTTCATTAAGGTGTCCTCGGCTTGAAACCATGGTACGATGTCCAATTCTGTCTCCAATTTGCTTTGTTTGCGCAAATTGGTGTGCGTGGTAGGCCCGCGCCTCCGCCCACCCTCTTTCCTGTGATTTGGTTGCCCCCGTCTCCTGGCTGGATTAAAGTGAACACTGCAGCGCCCTAGGCTATCCCTGGGAATGTGTTTAGGCCGGCGTCTTCCGTATATGTCGAGGTTTTGTGAAAGGTGGTTTCTCTAGGTCTTATGGTCAGGGTTTTGCTTTTGAGGCCGAGTTCGAGGCCGCGCTTTTAGCTATTGAGGAGGCTGCAACGAGAGGCTGGAGTAGGATCTAGCTGGAATCCGACTCTTACGTGGTGGACTTATTTGTCAAGCTCTGCCTTGATGTTCCTCGGTGATTTTTGGCACGCTGACGTTGAGATATTTTCCTTACTTCCTCGATGGATTTCATGGGCTCACCTGTGTTTCGGGAGGGCAGTCGTATTGTTGATGCCCTCTCTAAGTCTGAGTCCCCCCCATTACTACTGGTTCACTATACCTCCAACGTTTTTGATTGACCTGGTGAATGATGATATATTGGGCAGATCGGTGTTTCGATCATCTCGTTAGTTGTTTGGTGCCCACTGATATAAGCTTTTTCTTGTCACGGCAGCGAGCTCTGAGGGTGTTGTTTTTGGATCACGACTTGTCTGTTGTGGCTTTTTTATGTTTGTTTTAGTCGTTTTGTGGCTATTTGCGATTTTTGTGTGGCTTTTACTGGTTTCTTGGCTACTTTCATGAGGAGGGTAGTATTTCCTCTACAAGGTTTCTCCCACAAGGGTGGGTTTACTTCGAGAGGTTTAATGAGGTCTGGACAGATACATTTAGTTAAAGGTCCGACATCGTATCCCTGTAACTCTGTAACTCCCCCCCCCCCCCCCCCCCCCCCCCTTTTTATATAATTCCCTTACTTTAATAAAAACAAATCCCTTTTTTTCATATTCCTAATGTATCTTACTTTCTCTATGTTAAAATTTTCTATAAACTTGCTCAAGGATCAATCATTACAGTCTACCACAAAAGAAAAAATTGAAAAAAATAATATTTATTAACTATTGATGTCTAACTCCAAAAAGAAAAACGGCTGAAAACTTTTTACTAAACATTGAAACCAAGTATGGCTGCTTTCGATTTGGAAGTTAGCATAGATTCAATGTCTGAAGATGAATTTGATCTGTCGGAGGTTGTATGCTCCCGCATCACATCGTCCTTACGGTGATGGGCCATTAGAAATGATAATGATGATCGAGATCCTCGATCAGGCCAGATCTATCCTTTTCGAGTTGTATAATTGTTGTAATTGTTCCATGGCCATCCTGCTGAGAACTATGCACGCACTATCTATCATATTATATATTCGTAGTTGTTCATGACCACAACTATTATGGTTTCTACTGGTAATTATAACACGCATTGTCTAGCGGGATTATATTTTATATTCGTAGTTGCTCACGACCCACAACTATTATATGGTTTCTACTGAGAACTATGGCACACATTATCTATCTTTACTATTATTGGTTTCTACTGATAATTATACACGCATTGTCTAGCGGGATTATATTTTATATTCGTAGTTGCTCACGACCACAACTATTATTGGTTTCTACTGAGAACTATGCACACACTATCTATCTTATTAATAAATACCGATATTATATTTATATATTCGTAGTTGCTTACGACCACAACTATAATTGGTTCCTACTGAGAACTATGCATGCACTGTCTATGTTATTAAAATATAATGGGATTATTTTACTTAGTTGTATTATTATAAATTTCCTACTGAGAACTATGCAAAACACAACAACCTATAGTTTGTTCACATTTACAACTATTTATTGTCACTATCTATAATAAGTATGCAACACATATAATAATTACTGCGATTTATTTAACGTGTTTTGAATCTCTTTGTTGCAAACATGTTTTATGATAGCAAAGAGAGTGTGTATAGAGCTTACTTTAAGCATGAAGAGCGAAAAAGTTTTGGTATTATCTTCAGATACAAAAGGCTAAAGCACCCTAATAAGATGAATGACAACAAGCGCAGTAAAACCTAAAAAATGTGACTACAAGACAAATCTAAACTTTAATAAGATGAATGACAACACATAGAAGATCATGGAAATGAATAACGAACATACCATTGATATGTTACCAAACCACACGATTTAGATACCTCCTTACAGAAGTTCCCTTTCCCACTTAAAGAGAAAGTTTGGGACTCATGAAATCGTCGGGATAACAGGACTTCCACGATGAAGCGTGCTACTACATAACCTACCTCATTGATAAACATAACATTCCATTAGCTATGATTGTCTGGATCTATCACACCATCAATCCATCCTTTTAGGATGTTGTTTTCTATCAAGTCAAGACGCAGAATCTTTGAAATGGTTCTTCAAAAACTGGATTGAAGCAATGGGTGAGATCCAACCTACTTGTGTTAAGACCAAGCCGACAACATAAGGCTTGCGTTGAGGGATGTAATGCCCTTGTCGATTCATCATTGGTGTTTGTGGCATATCACGAGGAAGGTGAAAGAGAAGTTCAAGGGCTTTCTCGATAAAGAGTACATCAGAACTAAATTCGGGACTATCATTTACAAAAGCCGACGATTTTAAGATTCGAGAATAGGTGGACATGATTTGTAGCCAATTATGGAGTCGAGATACATGGATGGCTTTTAAAGTTGTACGAGTCCCGAGAAGGTTGGGTTCTAATGTAATTGAACAATAAGTTTCAGGCTAATATGCATTCAACATAAAGGAGTGAGATCATGTACGTCTATTATGATTCTTATGCCAAACGTTCCCATACCCTGCCAGTCTTTCTCGAATAATACGAATTAGCCATATCCAGGAAAGTTGGTGTTGAGTTCGAGAAGGATTACGATTGGAAGATGAAGACATTTTGTAGAGTATCACAATTTGAATGGGAGGTGCAATATCAGAATGCATACACTAATGCAATATACAAGCTATTCCATGAGGAGTCTATGCAGTTGATGCACTGCCATGTCATTAATCAGGTGGATGTCCAAGCCGGCATTGAAAGGATCACCATCCAGGAGACTTCAAACTACGGGGATTTTAGTTACTTCGTTAAGTACAGACCAAGGGGCGAATGCTTAGAATGCAATTGTAGGAAGTCTGCGAGTGAGGCATTGCTACCATATTTTGACATTGTTCGGTCAAAAGTCTATTCGCTGGCTACAGAAAAGGTATATCCTGAAGTGATGGAGGAAAGATGTCTACATGCCCCATTTAAGTATTTTCTTTGCAGGAGCTTAGCCACACATGACGGAAGAGTACAAGGCGTATCCAAAAATTGAAAACTATTTCATTGAGTGCGTTAATACTACTTTAAGTGACTCCAAAAAAACGGATCTCATTAAACATATATGTATCAAATCAAGGGACGAGTTGCGTGGCGTGCCACTCGCCAGCCCCTTTGTTTCCTTGGAAGCAATATCTGGTGATACTTTCGCACAAGGCCCACCTATTTTGGATCTTATATATGTTATTGGCCCTCGTGTTATCTTTATAGGATTCGTGCAACTTGTTTTGTTTATTTGATTTAGTATTCAAGCCGTTACTGGAACTCAGTCATTGTTTTGGACTGTAGATTCATGCAATCTAGTTTTGGGAGTCATGCCATTTATTTTCTTAATTAAAAATTTTTTTGTGTAACTTACTTTGTTTGGAATATGTGCCTTGTCGTGCATAGTTGTTCTCATTTTTTCGTAACTTCTTTATTTTGTTTATTTATTTTGGGACTCACATTGTCAGTTTCTAGAACACAGTCCATGCGTTTTCTTTATAAGGATTTGTGCAACCTATTTTGAATGGTTTATGATCTTTGCTAGTTATAGTCCTTGTTCTTGTTATTGTAGTATCTTTCTTATTTTGTGTGTTTTGGTATCACGTCGTTGATTGATCAATCTCAACCCTTACGTAAAAAATTACTTAGGATTGCTGCATCTTTTCCTAAGATCGTATTTTGTTTCAAAACTGTTTAAAACATAAAGAATATTCTCATCTTCTGTAGGACGTGTTGTTCTCACCGACAAACAAATAATATAAAAAGAATGTTCAGTTTGTAAAATAGCTAAAAAATAAAAGTATTCCATAGGACCAGTTGTTCTCATCATAAATTATACATATTCACTCGGTACGAGGTGGAACCTCGCCCACGCATTTGAGCTCTTTGCTCTGGATCTCTATCATTGTTGGTTTGCGTTTGCATTTGTTTCTTTTCGACCTCTTCCACTCCTTCGCTCTTGTTAAAATTTGAGGCAACAATATGTTCTCTTCTTGGAATAGCAAACCAGTGATATTTTCTTCTAGCTTTGTTGATGAAGCTCATAAAACTCAAGTCAGTGCAATAGTGTTTAGGTATCGCACCATCCCAGAGATCCACATACAAACACAAAAAAGGCCACAATTGTGAATGTCTGACTGCTGAGGCATGAAGAGCGTTTTCCATTTGAGTCTCATAAAGTTGACACCACTCTAACATCCATATGCACATACCATTAGGTGAAGTACTTATTCACTACTTCTGCAAGTTCCCGGTAAGGACCGTAGAAGTCGTCCATGTAAGAGGTATTTATGTTGTTCAAGAAAAGGAATTATTTCCTCGCCATATGAACTGCGCATGAAGTGATCTCAAATCTACTACTTTGAACAAGATTTTGAGAATCACCCGCAAGAGAATGGGGTCAATCGTAGTGCGGTGAGGTGACTTAAGTCGAATATCATGAGGAACTAATCGGAAGGAATTTTTGTGTTTGAATCACGAAGGAGAAATTAAAGAAAAAGCTAAGCTAAACACACGATCAAGTTTTGGGTTTTGAGTTTTTAAAAGCTAAGATGATGAATTAAATGACAAGAAACAAAATCAAAGAATTTGAAAAGACTAATAGAATGGGGGTCTAGAACTCTAAACTCTTCTCCACTATCAATTGATAATTTATCGAATACTTAATCTAAAAATCAGGGTTGTCGTTCCTGATTCTCAATTAAACACCCGACAATTACCATTGATGGTTTTAAACTCATCTAGACCCTAGACCCATATATTCTAACCTAAATCCATCAAGAAATGTAATAGCATAGTCTAAGAGTAAGCACGGACATAATGAAACCAATGAGGAAATTCATATTCTAAGCTATTAAAATCATAAATTCATAATTAAAAGCACAAGTAAATTAACACAAGCATGGGGAGGAAAAACACATTTAAAGTACTATTGAATAAGCTAAACAAGCTAATTCTTCACATCTACTAACCTAAAAAGCTACTCTAAGCTAAAAGTCAGCTACAAGCTAAATATGGATGGACCCGCTTGCTCTACATTACCAACTAAAACCCATACATAAGAGAACACATCACTAACGTTCATAGAAATTAGAAAGAAAATGCTAGAGAACATGAATTGGAAATCTACCTAACTAGAATGTTCTTCAAATCTTGAAATCCAAAAGGGAGAATGCTTCAACAAACGCAATAAGCTTTACCACATTACAAACTAAGCTATCTGACTAGTAATTAAATTTCTACTAACTAAACTAACTAGGGCTCTAAGGATAGTTTATGCTTAAAGGAATAAAAGGATGAAAAGAGGATAATGGATAAACTTTGGAGGCTCCTTTTTCCTTCAGTTGGGTATGTAGTAGGTTTATATAGGTGAGAGTGGGGGTAAAATGGTAAATTTGCAAGAAAATGGCCGAGAATGGCCTTCTATTGATCAACCATCGATCACTCGTCTATCCAAAATGTCGAGATGAGTGTTCTATATTAAAATAGTGGTAGAAAGAGTACTATGCTGCGCCTAGACTTCAAACGGTTTGCTTTAACCATCTTAACAGCCCCTCATTATTGGTTGCTAGAGAATCAAAGTAGATTTGCCAATGAATCACGAKATGTTATGGTTCTTACATCTAATTTCTTAAGAAGTAATTCGCGAGATCATGTGCCTCCCTTTCCTAGTTATAACGGAAAAAGGGTACAGCTGATTGGATCCAGCCTATTCTTGAAATAAACAACTCACACACACTCCCTTTCCAAAAAAGATCAATACACCAATAACTACACTTAGATTTATTGGATTTGTTGCTAAGATATCGGTATTAAATCTGAAACTCCCGGCAGATGACCAGTGGCCCAAAGAAACGAAAGAATCGGTTACATTTTTCATATGTTTGCGCCATCGATATGGTGTCGATTGACGCATGCTGTCGACGGTGGGAAAATGTCCGTGTGTTGATTGCGCGTCGATCCGGTGTCGATTGATGCTGGCAGATGATGCCCAGTAAGACTTGCGCATATGATGCATGCTTGTAAGACAAGGATGTTGCATTCCATTAACATCAGCGTTGTGACGCGAGTGCATATATGTGGGTGCTTGTTGGAGAACAAGTTCATTGAACATGACCCGATGGAAATTCTTAACTGGAAGACTTGTCTGTCGAATAAGAATTTCCATATTACAATAGTACATGATTAGTCCTTGACTTAAGGTACGATGGTAGCCTTGTGCACATCGTGTAATACTTAGATTTATCTTTTGATTGCCTGGCAATCGTAAAAAGAGGTATTTTGGGTATTGTATCGATGTGCATGGAGGTTTGTCTGTAGCCAACATAGAATTCGACACTTGTCTATGGACAAGAGAGTATCCTGTGAACTTTCATAGTTTGTGATTCAAAAACCTTGGCCAGGGCACGATGAATATTGATTCATAAATGAATTACTTAAACTTGAAATGAAATCACAATTATTAAATCAATTGGGTTTCGACTTATAAATCCATGCCCAAGATTTAAACGGGAAACTAGTTGTCGAAAGGACCGTACATGAATGGACTTGCAGTTGAAATAGGTTTACTCGCTATTTCACCTAACACCGGGTAATCATGCTACTTGCTAGATGTTGTCATGATTTGTAGGTTCTTGAAATTAAAGAGTTAATCTCAAGAGAATTAATTAATTAGATTAATTAATATAATAAATTGTTATTTATAAACTTATAAAAGTTATAAGCCTACTGCTAGTGTTAGTCATGAACCTAAAAGGGTCACACATAATTTTGGTTGTTGACATTTCAAGATTGATAACTCCAATGGTTGGAATAATTGATTAATTTGGATTAATTAAATGAGATTTTAATTTAATTCAATTATTGGATTAATTATTTAATTATATATTTGATTATGTAATTAAATCTAATTTGATTAGAAATCTCAATTAAAGGAATATATTGAATTAGTCAATTGGATTGATTAATTTAAATTTATGGGATTAATTAATTAATTAAATTCATTAATTAGTTGGATTTTAAATCCAAGTCCATGTAATTTTCTAGTAGGCCCTAATTGTAGAAGCCCACTAGAATAATTGAAGACTTTAAAATAAAATTAATTGATATTATATATTTGTATATAATATATGTGTGTGTGTGTGTATATATATATATATATATATATATATATATATAAGATAATTGGAACCAAGTCCTCTTTGTTTTAAAAAGATACGGAAGACTTGTGGAAGTTTTCTTTTCCTAATTATTTTAATTAATTAGTTAATTAAGATTAGGCCTAATCTTAACCTAATTAATCTAACAAGTATATATATATATATATATATATATATTATATATATATATATATAGTATATAGGGTTGGGTTCAAATGAGAACCCGTCATTATATGTGAACCTAGGGACTCATCTTGACCATTAGATTGGATAATCTTGATGGTTGAGATCATGACATGTCAGCATGGTAATAATGTAAAAAAATGCATTAATTAATTAAAAATGGTATTTTGGACATATATCAACGTTTACAAATAGCACTAAATTGTTCTTTGGAAAGCACAATAGATTAAGAAGAAAAAACACTACGATTGTATACAAAAAAACATCGCAAATTTCGTCTATAAACTGCAAATTCAAAAATTTGAAATGAAACTCAAATTTTAACAAACCATAACTTTTTCAAATTTTATTCGTTTTGAATGAAATATATATCAAATTAATCACATTCTCAAGATCTACAATTTAAGATACATATTGCATATTTTAAAACGTAAAAAAAAATATATATAATTAAATTAAAAAAAACTGGACTGATTTTAGCACTACAGTACTGTGTAAAAAACACATGAACCTGGACATATAATTGCACTGTGCAATATTAGATCTAAGGCCAGGATTAGTCCCTAGGTTCACATATAACGATGGGGTTCTCATTTGAACCCAATCCTAATTTTTTATCTACAATAATTAATCTTCAATCAATTTTTGATTGTTGGATTAATTGTTATTCCTATCGATTTGAAAATGGAACGATTCTACTAGCGAAGAATTTCTCCGGTGTCGCAATCAAAAGGTGGACTCGATTAGAGGGGATACGCTTGGATCTCTACGGCGAGAAGTTTCGGTGTTAGCCACTTAGCTGGGAATTGATTCCCTCTCAATCGCCGCTTGAAGAAATTAATCGAGAGGTATTAATTTATTTAATTTTATAAGAATCATGATTTATTTTCGATACATAATAATGAAGATGACGATCGTTAAAATCACTAACGAAATCTACGGGGTTTAGTATATATATATTTGATATATATATCGTTTTATTTAATCGAAAAATTTTGAAATCCGCTGCGTAGGCCCCGTACGATTAAAGCAAAACCAACAACTAACTCATGATCTAACATGATCAATAACTCACTAAATCTATTCTAATCACGAAGCAATGTCCTTCATCTCGTTTAAAAGAAAAACCTCACTAAACACTCATACTGTAGCCTTTAACATATGCTATCCCTCAACTCGAAACTCGTAAACTGACTTGTCGCTCAAACCACTTAAAAGAAATTGAAGCTCATGATACACTTCTTTTACAACACAACTCTTTGCCTTTTAAACATTAGGCTTCACGCAAAAATAAACAATAAACTCAAGCCTTAAATTAAGCCCGTAGGCAATTACTCAACACGATTCAACAAGACTCACCATCCTTTCTTATTTTTTTTATTTTATCCCCCTTTTATTTTTTTATGGGGTTATTTTTTTCTTTTTTTTTTTAATTCTTTTGTTCGGATGGTGGTCCAAAATTACAAAAATTCATAACATCATAAATTCCTAATAAAATCTTCCAAAATACTAATAACCAATAAAAATACGAACTCCTACCCCACGTTTTTAATGGGTTGTAGGGGTTGACTCAAAAATACTCATGACTATAAGTATGGATTATTTGGCTATGATTGGCTCATTCGAAATTTATAGTGGCTAAAATATATGGATATGGCCGGAATAGGGTTTTATTTGTGCATTAACGTCATTTTCAAAGTCAACTACACACAGCGGTTTCAAAGAGATATCAAATCAAAACTCATTCAAGTACATGAAATGATGATAAACACTCAGGCTACTCACTGGCTTTTGCATAAAAAAGTTTGAATTGACGCTGCTTTTTAGGTTTTAAGAAATCAATTGCGTCCTAAGTAACGTTTTACAATATATAAATAATAATTTTGAAAAATTATGCACTTATACACGATCAAAGACAAGAACATAAAATCATTCATAGCTAACTTCGACAGGCAAGCCATACAAACGTAATTTAGCGCAGAAATAGCGATCAATCACGTGCAAAAATATGCATTTCAAAACAAAGACATCAAATTGCACTTTATTTTAAATATAAACCATACTCAATCACCCCCTCCCTAAAATCTTGGCAATCTCCTGATTGTCATAAAAGTAAAAGAAAATAAGAGCAAGGGAGATAAGAAAGCATCCCTGAAAATTCGATAGTCGAGTCTCTCAAAAAATGCTTGTGCAATTATCCTTCGTCTTAGACCGCGTGATTGGATTATATTGAACAAACCTATAAAAACAAACAAAATAAACCATGATTGCGATCAATTTCTACACGCAAGTGCCCGGTGGCACGTCTTTTGGGATTTGAAATGGCCGGATTGCGGCTCAACATCGTAAATGTTGCCGGACTACGGCTAACTTGGGTTGGATTGCGACCTCGATCGACGAAAACGAAATTCGTAAAAATAAAAGGCAGACTCTACTAGTGGTAGCATGTAGCGGTAGGTTGCCTAGTGGTAAGCTCATCGTTATCCCTGATTGCTGCGGCTAGCGGTAGGTTCAGCGGTTGATCGTCATCGTTAACGCCTCGAATGGAACTAGCGGTAAGGCTTTGCGGTAGCGAGCTACCGATATATAACCGTTAGTTGTCCAGAATAAGCGATTTATCGTATTTTCTGCACATCAACACACATATAAACGTACCACGGTAATTGACACAATATAAAAAGACAAAAATAAAATAAAAGAAAATAAAGAAAAGAAAACGAAAACTAACTAACGCTTGGGTTGCCTCCCAAGAAGCGCTTGTTTAACGTCGAAAGCTCGACGCAAGTTGCTTGATCAATTTTTAGCTCGTGGTGGGTCCACGAACTTCGTCTTGCTTCTATCTCGTCTCTTCGTATATTTCTTGTAATAAGGTTGAAGTCGATGCTTGTAGACTTAGAATCTCGTCTTTGTACTCTCATCGTAAATAGTGGCTACCCCATACTCATCCATCTCCTTTATTAAAAACTGTCCACTCCATGCGACTTTAAAATTGGTTGGATCAAACTTACGATCGGAAATATATAACACTAGTTGACCAACCTGGAACCTCAAATCATCTATCTCCTTATCAAAAACCTCGTTCAAATTCTTCTTTTCCGTCGTCCAGTCCTTGCTATATGCCTTTCCCTTGTTCCTTGTACGTTTAAAATTCTTGTAGGGATCGAGGGAAACACTTCTTGAACGATTATACAGTGGCTTTGTCTCTTCTCTTGGCTCAAACTTCGAACGATCTCGTTGTGGTCTCAACTCCACTTTTGGCTCGTTTTTAGGCACGTCAAACTTCATGGGAAATCCATCATCAAATGCATCTACATTATCACATAGCTCAAGTGTTCCTTGCCATCCTCATTATCAAACTCTGCGATCGTGCCGATGCTCAGGAGTTCATTTACGCAAGAATCTACTAAATCAATAGTAGAACATTCGTCTTTTATAAATGGTGCAGGAATCTTATGAATATCTTGAAGTGAAAACGTCGCCGTTTCACCTAAGACGGACATAGTCATCCTCCCTTTGTTTACGTCGATCACCGTGTGTGTTGTAGACATGAATGGACGTCCTAACAAAATGGCATGTTTTAGATTCTCGCTTTGTACGTCACCAACGTCCATAATGACAAAATCCACCAGCACAACTAGCTTTTCTACTTATACTAAGATATACTCCAAAATCCTTAAGGGTAGCCTTATCGTTCTATCTGCCAATTGTAATCTCATCGTGGTCGGCTTCAGCGGTCCTAGGTCAAACTCCTTGTAAATTGAGTGGGGCATCAAATTTATGCTAGCGCCAAGATCGAGCATCCCCCTTGCCGTTTGTCCATTCCCGAGAGAAATAGTTACACAAAAACTCCCGGGATCCTTCTCTTTGGGTGGCAATGGTTTCTGAAATATATCACTAACCTTTCTTATCAAAACCACGTGTTGATTTGCAGCCAAACGCCTTTCCCTTGATGCTAGCTTCTTGAAAAACTTCATAAACGTTGGCATTGTCTTTATCACCTCTAGCAGGGGGAGGTTAATATTAACATTCTTCAATAAATTGTATAGCTCCATGAATTTTTTATTTTCCTTGGCCGGGCGTAGGCGACTTGGGAAGGGAACATGATCATAAATAGTCAACTTCTTCGGTGGTGCGTTTAAGGAATCGATGGTGTCTTCAGTTGCTGTCGAATTCTTTCTCTTCAATGGCCCCGAAACATTTGGATTTATAGATTTATGCATTAGATCGGTCGATTTGGTTGCATCTACTTGTGGTTGGGTTTCGGCTTCTTCCTTGTCGTTCTCCTTTTCTAGCTCTATGCCGTTATCTACCTCTTTTCCACTTCTCAGGACATGAATAGCTGAGGCTTGATCCGTTTGACTCGGAAGTCTATTCTTGTCGTTCAACAATGTCGCCATGGTTGCCGAGAGTTGTCCTATCATCATATCTGAATGACTTTTCCCTTTCTGTATAGTCTTAATAAGTTCATCAATCCTTGACTCGACCTTATTTACTTGTGAAGCCAATTGGGTGAGTCCCTCTTGGTTTCTAATTATTTCAGCCACTTGATTTTGCTGCCAAACCAATAACTGATCATCTATTTGAACTTTAGTAGGTATCTTCCCTTGTGTATGGAAATTATTCTGAGGTGGTGGCAATGGAGCTTGCGCATGTGGTGATAGATATTGTGTGTTGAATCTCTTAGCGGGTTGCTGCCCCTGATTAGAAAAAATTCTGGAGGGCGTTAAAATCTTCATGCTGTTCATTGTTGAATGGGCACATATCGGCTAAATGTTTGGGGGGTCCGCATTGGTGACATGTCGCAGTAATCTTCCTTGAAGAGGCCTTGCTCGCCCGCTCGGCCTTCCAAGCTGCCAATTTCTCATCAAATATCTCCTCGCACTTCGCTTTGACTAATTTGCCATCATCTAAATCAGGATCGGGGATGGACATCTCATTAACTTTTAATTTACGAGGCCGAGAGTTGGTTTGTCTAGATTTTTCGCTCTGTTTCTCCACAACTCGTTTTGCCTCGCGGGCCGTTAAGTCTCCGAAATCTCCTCCTGCTGCTATTTCAACTTCACTTTTCCCCATGGGCGACAACCCATCAAAGAAAAACTGATTAATTATCTCGAGGGAGTAGCTATGATGGGGGCACGTTTGTAAAAGTGTTTTGTAACGCTCCCATGTTTCATGAAATAATTCTCCCTCCACTTGTTCGAAGTTAGCAATCTGCCTCCGAAGATGCCCCGTAGTTTGTGCTGAATAGTATTGATTGAGGAACTTCTCGCTTATCATCTCCCAATCAGTTAATGATCTTGGTTCTAAGGATAGTAACCATGTCTTCGCCTTGTCTTTCATTCTATAGGGGAAGCAAATCATTTTCATCTCCTCCCGGTTAAGGCCATTACCCATAAATCTGCCTACTTCATCGATAAAGTAGTTTAAAAATGCTAAAGGGTCTTCATGGGTATTTTCGTGAAAAGTCGGAAGTAAATTGAGTTGATGCGATTTAATCTCTACTTCCCTTGCAGTCGGTCCAAGAACAATAGCAGACCCATAAGGCACAACCTTCGGGCGTGCCAAATCTTGTTGTCTCGGTGCTCTCTCTCTATGATAGGCAGCCTCATAATCTCCTTCAAAATCTTGGTCATCGAACCATTCATCTACAAACTCTCGTCGAGGGATTGGTCTGTCAGGATAATCTTCATACACTTCCTCATCATGTTGAGCGTTCCTTCCTCTATTTCCTTGTCTTAGTTATAGCGGGGCCCGATTGTTTGGTGGTTGATTGTGACCTCCAAAGTATTGCGGTTCGCTTCCATACTCTCCCCCACGTCTCCGTGGAGGTTGTAAAGGTAACTCATTGTTTAATACATTGAACAACTCATTGTGATCGTCCTCATGATTCGCTCTTCTAGCCACATTTTCGGGAATTTCGTCGCACATGATATTAGTAGCTATCGAAGAAACGCTTTCGGGAATGGAAATGGGTCTTGGTCTTACTGGATTCGCACGATGGATGTCGTCAAAGAATGGTGCAAGATCGCGTTGAAGTGATTGTCTACCTTGCATAAACTCGACAACAAATCAACGTACCAAATGGTAAAGATCCAAACCCAGTGCAATTATACAAATAACGACTAAATAGAAAAAAAAACGAAAAACATCCTTGAATCCTACTTGTTGTCCCCGGCAACGGCGCCAAATTTTTTATCCAAACTTTTGTGCACCCCTTTTTAAGAAATTTAATTTAAAAACACGTACGTTTGCTCGCAAGAGTACGAGGAACTTGTAGGGTGGTGAGTTTGACTCAAGTCGATTCTTCGAGGACAACTGTTCGGTATCTTGGACGTTTTTCTCAATTAGATAAATAACATAAAATACATGTACATCGTTTTTTTTTTTGAAGAATTGATTTGATCATTAAAACTAAAGCAATATTGAATTTAAAACTAATTGAACTAATTGAAATAATTATCTTAAACTAGATTACCAACTAAGAGCAACAATTAAACTACTAGAACTTAAGAACTAGGAATTAATAGCAACGAATCTAAAAACATGAATATGAGAAACTACCATGAAGCAATTGTGTCATACGAATCTAAAAACGGAGAATTAAGAATAAATCAAATCGCATAAATAAGCTAGATGAATCCAATATCCAGAATAAATCCAAGCATGAAACAGTTAAACTAATTCTAGAATTAACTAAGAATTTAACTAAGCAATTAACTAGGAAACTAACTACGATATTAACTAAGAGTTTAGAATACTTATTGGAACTAGTAAAAGCAATGAAAATCTCCAGTTATTCCGGAGTTGAACATTGATCTTGGGCAAAAACTGAATCCCGAATGTGAAATTGAAGCCTCGGACTCGTCATTCTTCGATCCTTGATCTCGGTCTTCAAATCTCGTTATAAGATGTGGAAATATATTTATTATAAGCCCAAATACCCTTGGATGGCGTGTGTCTTCTTAAAAATCCGAAATATGAAGGGTATTTATAGTTATAGCATGTCTTGGCGCACAAGAAACCCTAAAAACGCATTTCTGGCAGCCACGTCGACATCGCATCGACTGACGCGTGCTGGAGCTCGGCGTCGACGCTGCCGGTGTGCTCGCGTCGATTGGGCGGTGGCGTCGACTGACGCGGTCATGGATCGACGCTTCAGAGAGTTGCGTCGGCTTGGCGTCGATAGACGCACTCTTGGATCGATGCTTTAGAGAGTCGCATCGGCTAGGCGTCGACAGAGCGTCGACCGACGTGGGCAGGGTCCGCGTCGATCAACGCTACTGAGAGTATTTTCTCGATTTTTCTGCTACTTGTTCACCGGAAATCTCGTTCTCCACTTTTGAACATCGAACTTCATCTATTTACGCGCTGAACTCTTCCGGTTACTTAGATGTAAGGTGAAAAACAACGAATAATCACCTCTTCTCATCAATTATGGTCAAAATACGGTAAAATAAGCTGAAAATATAAAAATACAGAATTAAGCTTAAATCATCCAATTTATACCAAAAAAAAATAGAAAAATGAACTAAAATACTAATAAAAATAAGGAAAAATCTACGCTAATCAGTGCCGACGGCTGCTCCCCCCGCCTTTTCTCCCTCCGGTCTGTACGACACCCAAGTCGGCGCTGCCTCCTGTGGCGAGGACTACTGTCCCCTCTCCTCCCGTCCTTCCCTCTCTGTAGCTTCTCGTGCAGCATGACTCACCGGCCACTCCCCATCCATTTCCGACAGTTACTTCTTAAACCTCGGGTTTTGTCCCGCCCCCGTCTAGTCCTTTTCACGTGGTCAACCCTTCGCTTTTCCCGTCTGTGGCACTGACCTCTCACGTGGTCTCCTCAAAATTTTCAAATCCCATGAATTCTTGGCAGGTCTCCTCCTTTCCAGCAGCCCACCTAACCACTTTCAACCCTTATCACCAAACCCAAAATCGTACCGGTACCGGTACTACCTTAACCCACGGCCCATCACCAACCCAACCCCCTTTTTTGGTTCTATCCCAGCCCAATCTCTCTCACCTTGGGCCCCTTCCTAATTCTATCAAGTCCCCTTTTCCTTGCAACAAGGGCCCAAGCCCTTTTGGGCCCTCCCTTCCAGCCCAGTTGTCGCCCCTTTTCTCTTGCAATGATGGCCCAGTCTCCTTGAGATCGACGGCCCATCCCGTTTCCATACCCACTCCGATCAAAAAAGGGGACTTTTACTCGGTCACTATTGACGAACCCCGTTATCAAAATCACATTTCGAAACTTCATGACTCCCTCATAGACCATATCCTTCAACCCAAAGGCTCAATACCCCTCTCGCTTGAAGATTGTAAGGTTGCCTTGACCTCTAATTGGGAAACCACTGATTCGTGGAACTTTGTCCCGCTTAGGAAAGGCTTTTTCAGCATCTCATTTTCCTCGGCCAGCGATAGGGCGCGTGCATTTTACAGATCATCTTAGAAGTTTGGATCAAGCTCTATTCATCTTTTCCCATGGACACCAGACTTCAACCCCTACAAGGTCCCCTCGGCCTCGTCTCAGGTTTGGATTCGCATTTACGAATTACCTATTGAATATTGGGATCACTCTTTCATCTTTAATATTGCTAGAGTCTTAGGAACTCCTTTACAGATTGATTAACGATCTATTAATGGCTTTGTGGGCAATTTTGTTCATCTTTTGGTTGAGATTAACCTTGAGAATACCCTGCACGAGACGGCTATGATCAAGCGCAAAGGTTACTGTGGGTACATTTCCATCGATTATGAGAATCTTCTGGATTTTTGCTCCTTTTGCAAAACGGTTGGGCACCTGGTTGGCTCTTGTCCTTCCTATAAATCCGGTAATGCTCAAAATGTTGATGGGGACGATTGTCATACGGCTAATACCAAACGCCGTCGCCGCTCGGACCCTATGGAGGATAGGGTCCATACCCGACCGGATCCTCGTCTGACTCTCGACCCCATTCAACCCCCCTTGACGCTCTCTAACACTTTTAATGCGCTACAATCTGACGTCATCATGGAGTCTCTGACTCCCCCCTCGGTGCCTCCCTCGGGTCCCAGTTCCGGAAACCCTCCCCCAAAACCCACTGCTACTCCTGTTCCCTCTTCTGCCTCGGATGAGAAAAGGCAATCCCTTTCTTTCCCTTTGTCCTCTACACCTCCCACCGTGGGCAGATGTTTTGCTAGAGGTGCCATGTGTGGCATTCCAGCTATGAACTTTCGTTTTGCTCCTACTCTAGGTTCAAATTCCTTGAATACCCCTACCTTTACGGCCACTCAGGATCGCACGCTCACTGTTTACGATCCTAAAACTGCGTTCGAGTCACTCTTGAAAAGAGCTAAGGACAAGATCCAAGCGAGTAACCCCTCTCATGAATTCTCTCTTGACGAACCGGGATCCTCTATCCCACAACAGCTTATGTCCAAGGCTGCTGGGTTACGGTGGTCTGATTTTGACGACACTGAAGCTAGTTTAGCTTCTTTCGAAGATGAGCTTTCTCACCTTGATCAAACGGATAGGAGGAATCGCCACCCCTCCCCCCCACTTCTATTTAATGTGTTGCCTCTATTGGAACATTCGAGGGATCGGTAATCCGGCCTCTTGTCTAGTCTTTAAAGTGCTTGTCGGGTTCACCGTCCCGATTTCCTTGCCATTGCGGAACCAATGGTTTCTTTCGATAGCATTCGCATTTCTTTCTGGTAGTCCCTTAATCTCACCCTTTTTGCTGAAAAATTTCGTAGCAATGGGATCCCCGATATTTGGATCTTCAAGAGACCCACTGTTACCTCTGTTTCTATCCTCTTCTCCTCGGAACAAGTCATCCTCCTCCGGGCCACCTTCGGGGACCTCAGTTTCCACCTTGACTTCGTCCATGCTCACAACACAACTCTGGAGCGACGTTCCCTTTGGAGGGACATCTTAAGCCTTTCGCTACCCCACATTTTGATCATCGGAGACTTTAACACTGTTTTGGGGGCCCATGAGCTCCGTGGGGGTAACCCTCCTGATGCTTCTTCCTGCTCTGACTTTCGGAGATTCTTGGACGCTGGAGGTTTTTTGCAAGTCACCACTACCGGTGGCTTCTACACTAGAGTTAGCCATTGCCATTTGGAGTTCTGCTATGCTCTCCTGGATCACACGATTTTCTCTGCTGACCTGTCCCTTGAGATTGGGAGGATTTCTGGCCTCCTCCTTCCCTATAACCGTTCGGACCACCACCCCATTCTCATCGATTGCTCTAAAGACTCGCCTACTGCCTCGGGCCCTCGGATTTTTCGCTTCCAGAATTTTTGGACCTCGCAGCCTGATTTTCGTACCCTCGTCATCTCTACTTGGACTCTCCCCCACTAGATTTCTAGTACTAATCTCTCTCATGTCTAAATTACATTATCTTTACGGGTTTCTCCGGGATTGGAACGCTCACACGGTTGGTAATGTTCATCGTCAGGTGGAGTCGTCGCTTTTCGAGCTTATGAACCTGCAATCTCTTTGTATGGACATGGGGTACACTGAAGCTGACATTGATGCTGAGATTTCCCTGCAGGTCCACGCCTCTTCCCTGCTCGACACTCAGGCTAGTGTTCTTCGTCAGAAGAGCCGAGCTAAGTGGCTCACGGATGGGGATCGTAACACAGCCTTTTTCCACCGGAGCATCAAGGCTTGGTTCAAGAAGTCCACCATTGGCTCTCTCTTGATTGATGGGGTGGTTAGCCATTCCCCTGAGGCGATTCAGGTAAAGATCATTTCTTTCTTCTCTGATCTTTTCTTCGCCAGCCACCCTCTCCCGGACCCCTCTTGGATGAATGAGTTTCTGCACCCCTCTGTTGATACTCATTTTCAAGCCTTTATCTCTACTACTCTGAGCGATGAGGAAATTCTTGATGCGGTGTTTTCTCTCACCCCTAGTAGTGCCCCTGGTCTGGATGGTTTCAATGGACATTTCTTTCAGTAGTGATGGGACATTGTCGGACTTGACGTTTGTTCGGCTGTCCGTCACTTCTTTGTTTCCTCTTCTCTCCCTACTGGATTCAACTCTACTTTCATGATTCTTATCCCAAAAGTGAAGGGGGCGATGCGTGTGGAAGATTTCCGCCCAGTCGCCCTTAGCAACTTCTCTTTCAAGATCATTACGAAGATCATGGCTACCCGCCTTGGTGTAGTCGTTGGTAAGATGATCTCGGACTCTCAGTTCGGTTTCATTCCCGACAAGCAGATTCATGACTGTATCGCTGTTTCCTCTGAGGCTCCCGCACTTTTGGTAAGAACATGATCATGAAGATAAACATCCGTAAAGCCTTTAATACCTTAGAATGGGGATTTTTGATTGCGGTCTTACACTACTTTGGTCTTCCTTATATCTTCATTGGGTGGGTTGAGACCATCCTTCACTCTGCTCGTATTTCGGTGCTTCTGAATGGTAGCCCTGCTGGTTACTTTAGTTGCTCCAGAGGTGTCCACAAGGGGGATCCCCTCTCTCCTCTCCTTTTTTGCATCGCGGAGGACGTTCTTGCGTGTTCCCTCTGTTTAGCTGCGGATCGCGGTACGATCTTCATGTTCCAAGCCGATCGCGCGCTCTTCTTCCCCAACTACCTTGTCTATGCCGATGATATCCTCATTATGAGTTACGCTTTGACTCGTAATGCTAAGGCCATACTGGACATCTTCTGTCGTTATGGAGATTTCTACGGACAGAGCCTCATCCCGGAGAAATCTATGATCTACTTTGGCTCTTCGGTGACTCCAGCTGTTGTCCGTCGGATCTGTCAGGACTTCAATTTCTCCGAGGGGATCTCTCCTTGCCTTCTATCTTGGTGTCTCGATGTTTCGTGGTAGCCCCAAGGCTAACCATATCCGCCCGATCCTGGATAAGACCCTGGCTAAGTTTGCAACTTGGAAGGGCTCCTCTCTGTCTCTCGCTGGCCGCATCTGCCTCGTTAACTCGGTCATTACCAGCACTACGGTGCATTCCATGATCATCCTTAAATGGACCTCGCTTACACGTAGACTGGAGACTGCTATTAGAAATCTTGTCTGGTTGGGGGATATCTCTAAGCGTAAGCGTTGTACCGTTAACTGGCCCTGCTGCTATGCCCCTCGCGAGGAGGGTGGTCTCAGCATCCACTCCGTCACCATTGCCAATTCCTCATTCCTCTTCAAATTCACTAATAACTTACTTAATAAGGATTCCATGGCCTTTCGTCTTCTCCGCGAGCACTTTCTTAAGACAAATGGTTCCCCCCGTGCGCATGTCTCCTCGTCTATCGGGGGTGGCATCAAGAGCCATGTTACCATCATCTTGGAGAATTCTCGTTGGATCTCTGACAGTGATTCCAGAGTTAGTTTCTGGTGGGATAACTGGCTCGGTTACTCCATTGCTTTCCGCATCGGCATTTCGGAGACATTTAAGCCTCATTTCTCTCAGGCTATCGCCGATTACTTCTCTTCGGGGGTCTGACATCTTACAGAGTGCTTCCTCATTGCCTCACTAACATCGTCATTGACATTCTCCGGTTCCCTATTGTCCCTTACACCGAGGATAAACGAGTCTGGTCTACCTCTCTTCTGGGGATATCTCAGCCAAAGTTGCGTACAATCATCTCCATCAGAATCTTCTCAAGGTTCGGTGGGGAAGTCAGATTTGGTCCTCTCATATTCCAGATTGGCGCTCAATCACTATTTGGAAGGCGATCTTCAATCAGCTTGGCATCTTCGACGTGATCCGCAGGTGGGGGTTCATTGGTCCTTCCTTCTGTTGCTTTTGCTTCGCGAGTTCTGAGATGGCTGATCATATTCTTACAGACTGCCAGTTTGCGCATCATATTTGGAGCTGGAATTGAGGATGCTTTCGACATCCAATTCCCCCTTTCAGGTGGTTTTGCTCATTTGTTTTTTCTATTGACTATTGTTTTAGTGCGCAGGTACTTTTACTTTTGAAAGCGGCTCTCATATCGACGATATGGACGATCTGGCACCTCCGGTGTAATTTCGTCCATAATGGAGTTCGACCTTTCACCACGTAGGCTCTCATCCTCATCTGTTCACTTATCAGGGAGTCTTTCACTCTTGATCAAGGCACGATGGCAAACACTGTTACAGACCTGATTTATTTGCGCAAATTAGGTGTGCGTGGTAGGTTTGCGCCTCCGCCCATCCTTACCCCTGTGTCCTGGTTGCCCCCTTCACTTGGCTGGATTTAGGTGAATACTGATGGCAGTTCTCTGGTTTGTCTTGGAGATTGCGTTGCGACTGGAATTTTCCGCACATGCCAGGGCTTTGTAAAAGGCAGCTTTTCGAGATCGCTTGGCCAGGGTTTCGCCTCTGAGGCAGAGGTTGAGGCCGCGATTATTGCGGTCGAGGAAGCTGATCAGAGAGGCTGGAGACGGATTTGGTTGGGATCCGACTTAACTTATGTGGTGGAGCTGTTCGTAAAGCGTAGCCTTTATGTCCCTTGGCGCTTCCTAGATCATTGGCATCGGAACATGTTTATCACTACCTCGAGCGAGTTCATGGTTTCACATATTTATCGAGAAGGCAATCGCGCTGCTGATGCGCTATCCAAATCCGACTCTCCCCATTACGACTGGTTTACATCGCCTCTGGCGTTCCTCCTAGATCTGGCGAACGATGATATTTTGGGTAAAACGGTGTTTCGTTCATCAAGATCTTGAGATCATCCCCTCGGATGGCAGTTTAATCTTGGTTCGGTAGAAAACCTTGGTATTGCTGCTTTACAAACCACGACCTGCTTGTTGTAACTTATTTTTACACTTACCCGACTTGTGGCTCTTAGCATTTTATATCGCTTGGTTCTATTCCTTCTACCACTGGCATGAGGAGGGTACTCTTTCCTCTACGAGAGTTTCTCCCACAAGGGTGGGTTTATCTCGAGAGGTTTTAATGAGGCCCGAATAGATGCCTCTAGTTAGGAAATGGACGTCGTGATCTTTGTTTGTATGAATGATTTCTTTCTTTTTAATTATAATTTCGCACTTAAAAAAAATAAGTAAAACACAACAAATTATGTACAAATCCAAAAGTGTGATGACGTCATACCACTACTGGCTGTTGGGATTGCACCAACAGCTACCACTCCCTTCTCGACATTATTGTCTTCACCGTTCTCTGCATCATCCTAAACTTGTGCATCTATAATGCATTAATACATATCAGAGAAGATGAACAAGTAAACACAATACATTATGAACATAAACAACAGTGGCACAATGTCTTACCACAGTGGCCATTTGGGCTGCACCAATTGAGTCCACTTTGTTCTCATCATTTCAGTCTTTGCCATTCTCCACATCCTTTTCTTGCACATCATCTGCAATGCACGACGTCATACCACCAGTGGCCATTCGGGTTGTACCACTTGAGTTGATTATATCCTCGTTGTTCTTATCTTTACTATTTTCTATACCGTTCTCAATCATAACATCTACAACGCATGAATGCAAATCAGAGAAGACGAACATGTAACCACACATAATATTATATACAAATATTACAATGGCATAGCGTCATACCAACACTGGCCACTTAGGCTGTCCGCCACTCCACTCTCAATGTTATTGTCTGCACCATTCTCTCTATCCTCATCCTGTGCATCACCTACAATGCACGAATAATACATCATATAAGGCGAACAAATAACCAAAATACATTATGTGAAAAAATAATAGCGGCACGACGCCATATAAGATTGGCATTGTTTCTTCTCTGAACATTATCATCTTCATCGTTCACATGATCCTATCATGTATCATCTGCAATGCATGGGTAATACATCAGAGAAGACAAATAAGTAACCATAATGAATTATGGGGGCTGCTTATATATGTATTTTTGGGATGTGGTAGTTTTCGATGTGTGCGCTGCAATTAGGGGTTTCTTCATCTCGGGGGTCTTAGCCGATGGTGTTAATTCAGCGTTCATCGCTCTTATTCCCAAAAAAAGAATGCGCACAAGGTTGAGGATTTTCATCCAATCGCGATGAGTAACTTTCTTTATAAGATTATTACTAGTATTTTGGAGGGATTATATGTAACATCGTTGAAGATACTCAATTCTATTTTATTCCTAATAAGCACAATCATGATTGTATTCTTACCTTGGAGGGTGTGAATTGATTGTTAAGGCCCAGGGCTGCGGCTAACATAGCTATTAAAGTCAACATCCGCAAAGCATTTGACACAATTCGATGAGAGTTCTTTGTTCGAGTTTTGAGAGTGTTGAGCTTTCATGACGCTTTTGTTAATTGGGTGATGTTTGCGCTTATTTTGGCAAAAACTATTGATACTAATTAATGAGAGTCTGAAAGGGTACTTCTCTTATTCTGGTGGAGTTTGACAAGGGGATCCCCTTTCTCCACTACTTTTCTGCATGGCGAAAGATTTTCTTGTGCATCTTATCATCCACTATGTCCAGTCACACGAGATTGCTCCATTTATTGCTCATGGTGTCACTCCCTTGCTTATTATATGTGGATGATATCCTTATTATTGTGGTGGGGTCTACCTTGAATTTCTTAAAGATTAGGAAGATATTGGAGGATTATGGTAGGTCCTCAGGGCATATTTTCAGCCCCGAGAAGTTGTTTTTAATTGTGGCCCCTTCCACCCCGAGTGCCCATAAGCGTAATATGTCAAGAGCAATGGGAGTCCCATTTGGAACAACCCCTTTTGTGTATCTTGGAGTGCTAATTTTCCATGGTGTACCCATGAAATCTCATCTTCAAGGTATTAATGAACGTATTTTATGTAAATTTAGTAAATGGCATGGTGCGTCTCTTTCCATAGCTGGTAGAGTTTACTTAGTCAACTCGGTTATCATTAGCTCCTTTGTTCATTCAATGTCGCTCTACCGGCGGCTGATCTGTATGTTATTGGACAATATTAAAGGCCATTTGTAATTATATCTGGCCGAGGTATGTTTCACGCATGGGGGGATATATGGTTTTGTGTACTAGTTGTTGTACACCATGGGATGAAGGTGGTCTTGGGGTCCTTTCAATTGTGGCTGCGAATAAGGGTTTCTTGATGAAATTGGCTTATCCTTACTGAAAATACGTTGTTCTACCGCACATTGAGGGGCAGATTTTTGAGAGACAATGGAGATCTAAGGCCAACTTACATTTTATCTTTTATTTGGATGGGAGTCCGTCAGTCTCCTGGTAAGGTTTGTGACAATACCTGTTGGATTTGAGAGGACCACTTAGTAGTTCGCTTTTGGCTCGATAATTAGCTCGGGTATGTCATCTCTGATCACTTGAGTCTTCCTTTTTCCTTGTGGTAACATTTTTGAGAGACAATTAGTGATTAATACTTTGATAATTTATGGCATTTTACTGTTGATTTTGTGATACGGCAAACAAAGATTATGAGGGATATCCTTTGTTGCCCGTTTGTCCCTAACACGGTTGATAAGAGGGTCTGGTTGGGCAGCTTGGAGGGTTCTCTAATGGCTAAATCATCCCGTGAGCACATTCGGCCCTCTCGACTGGTGGTTTCATGGGAGATGTGGATTTGGTCAAATAAGATCTCGCCATGTCATTCTATCATTCTTTGGAGGGTTTTTCAGGCCATTTTGCGGTGTTTATAATACATGGTTTTCATGGTCCCACGACATGCCCCTTATGCCTTCGTCACCCAGAAATGATTGATCACTTATTTAGGGTCTGCACCTTCATCCACTTTATATGGACTTGGATTGTCGAATCGATGCATATTCCTCTTTCAATTTGTGAGGGGGTTAATGATTTTTTTTTCTTTTCACCATGGAGAAAAGGTTCAGCCTGCGCGTGAGTTTCCTTTGGAAGGTTATCATTATTTCAGCCTTTTGGGTGACTCTGCATAATGATCTAGTTTTCGATAATAGAGAACCCTCTCTAATTCATGCTCTCTTGTGGGTTCGGCATTTGGTAATGGAGGCTACAAGTCGGTATGATAGTGTTATGGATAACTTATTTGTGGATCTTCTTACCCTACGGTGTCGGAGGTTTGCTAACATCCCTCGTCTGGCCTCTCGGTTTGTTGGCATTACCGCTCCTAGGGTGGATGAAGATCAATATGGATGGGAGTGCAGATACTAATAAGAACAGTCTGGAAATGGGTGTTTTTAGAAACTTCCGAGGTTTCGTTTGAGGCTGTTTTGTAGTTCACATTGGTTCGTGTGATGCGTTTGAGGCAGAGTTGATTATGACTATCATGGCTATTGAGCGGGCTCACGATCATGGTTGGAATAAGTTTTGGCTGGAGTCAGGTTCGTCCTTTATGGTGGAGGCTTTCGAGAAGAGGGGTGTCGTCGATTCCTTGGCCCGTTCTGGGTCGATGGAGAAGAACTCTTTACTTGATGATCCTCATGGATTTTAGAGTTTCACACGTTTTTTGAGAGGCCAATAAAGTGGCGGACGGTCTCACTAGGATGGGGTGCTTGTTCGAATGGTCCCATGTCATTCCCCCTGAATTGGGCCCTGCGGTTGATGATGATAGAGATAATAAAGAGTACTTACGTTTTGCATGGTAGTTTGGTTGATAGTGGCAGCCTCTTGGCGTAGCTTGGGCTTCAAGTTTCCTGCCTTTGGACTATAACTCGCCTGTTGATGCGTTTTCTCAGTTATGTGACCGGCTTGTGGTCACTTTAGCTATTATTTATTACTTTTCCCAATTCATCTTGCTAAAGAAATTTGGGTGGCACTCTTTCCTATATAAAGGTTTCTCCCAAAAGGGTGGGTTTACTTTGAGAGGTTTTAACGAGGCCCACTGATGACTTTGGTGCGATAGACCGGCGTTGTGGTTCTTGTATTTGTGTTACTCTTTCCCCTTTTTCTTTTAATATATTGCGATTTACTAAAAAAGAAATCGACAATACATTATGAAATTAAATAACAGTGGCACGATGTCATACGACCATTGATTGTCTAGGATTCACCAGTTGAGTCCACTCTACTCTTAATGTTTTGATCTTTTCCATAATTCGTATCCTTCTCTTGCTCATTGTCTCTAATGCTTATACAACACATCACAGAAGAATATCCACAATACCTTATGTACAAAGCCAACTGTGGCACGACATCATACAAACACAGGCCACGTGGGTTGCAGCAGTAGCTACCACTCCACTCTCAATGTTACTATCTTTACCATTCTTTGTGATTTGGACATATTTGTATGCGATTTTCGTGTGTTTTTGCATTGTGTGTTGTGTGCTTTTACGTGTTTTAGTTTATATTTTTATAGTTTTTATTCCTTTTTAATGTTTTTCGTTTCTTATGGTGTTCAATGTGTTTTTACTTTATTTTGTATGAAATAATCTAATTTTGTTTAACATTAATATCTCAGCTCAAAACGAGGAAAACGGGACGAGCGACGAGCCGAAGCAATGCAGGTGCGTCGACTGACGCACCGTCGACGCACTGTCGATGCTACGCCCGCGTCGACTGACGCACCGTCGACGCAAAGGTTCTGAAGCGTCGATCCTAGGCCCGTTAGTCGACGCACTGCCTGCCGACGCGTGCAGCCTGGCTCGCGTCGACCGACGCACCGTCGACGCAAATGTTCTGAAGCGTCGATCCTAGTCCCGTCAGTCGACGCACTGCCTGTCGACGCGTGCAGCCTGGCTCGCGTCGACTGACGCACCGTTGACGCACCGTCGACGCTCCGGCAGTTTGAGCGGTTATTTTCGAAATTCTATATATATCCGGAGGTTTTCTTCATTTTGGGGTGCTTGGACGAGGGGGAAAAGTCCAGATAATGTCGAGAGCCCTCGGTTCATGCCACCAGTCAATTCAAACAAGATTAGAGTTAAATAGTTCGTAATTTCGTCGTTTCTACGCCGTCCGACGTTCAAGGCCGCTTCTCGTCGCTGAAGATCGATGGATGGCTGATGCTTTTCTAGATAATAAGTTTTTCTGCACTTTTCTTATTTGTTCTTATAGTGTAACTTTGAATTTCGTTTACTTAGATGTTGAACTTTAATAGCATAATTTAGTATAATCCTTTTACTGTTTTTCTCGTTTTAGTTTATGTTTATTTGCTTCGATAGTTTAGTTGTGATTCTCGTAGATTAGTATTTCGATGCTTATGTATTTTCTTATTTCATGCCTTGGTTATGCTTAAGGATGGTTTTTATTAATGCTTATGTTCATGCTTTGGTGTAAATGTTTGATGAGATTATATTGCTGATTATGTTTATGCTTGTTGGCCAGATTTAACGTTTTAGTGTGCTTAGGGTCGTTTAGAACCATCGGGCTTGTCAACCCCGATCGTGGAGACGATTCCAGCGCCCTAGAACCTTCGTTTTCTTTATCGTTTTAAAAACCTTTTATTTTATTGCTCGTAGATGTTAGAACACTTCAAACCTTATTTGATCGTGTYTTTAGTATAGTTTAGTTTAGTTTTTATTTTCGTTTCTACGTACATAAAATCGAACACTGGAATAGTTCCCGATTAGTCTTCCTTGTGATTCGACTCGAGTCAGCTTATCGCCTACAATAGCTCCGTTCTCTTGCGGACGAGCTTTTCATTAAATTTAAACGCGAAAAAGTTCGATTCACTTTGCCCCATTCTTTTTTGCATCCTCTGTATTGCATGAACACATCAGAGAAGACGAACAAGTAAGCACAATATAATGTGTACAAAGATGATAGTAGCACAACACGATACCAATGGTCGATTGGGTTTCCATTAGGTTAGTTGATCCTCCTATCAATGCTCATGTATTTACTCTACATCTTTATCCCGTGCATCATCCTCAGCTTAGCCCTCTGTAATGTACGAAACATGTGTGCGTAGTAAAGCATTATAATGAAGATCATTTAAGAATAATAGTCATAATTACTCAGTAAATATAACAGGATAATTCCACATGATTTTTCTTTTTTTCTACTTCATATCTTGGTACTCTCTCGATGATATAACTCTCAAACTACAAATTCATACTAAATCCCCTATGGCACTTGACTTAAGTCTATTAAATAGAATCACGCATCTACTACGTTGTCTAAACCACACACATGACTAACTTTAACTCTACATACATTGACTAACACATACATTTTTTTAAAATTAAATTGCGGCACTTTTATTAAAAAAATGGAGAAAAGAGTCCAATTACATAGTAGAACAGTGAAAAAATGAAAACAAAGATACTAGCGCTTCACAAGGAATCCCTGTTTAAGCGAACTCTTTCAAGCTCTGCATATAGGAGTAGAGTCTTCATTATCAGAAATATTCGCCCAAGATTGTCTAGAAGCGATACTCATAAGGTGGAGGGTAGAAGAGGATTTTGTATCGTCAACAATGAAAGGAGTAGAGGACTCTTGTTGTAATTTTTTAATTATGTCAATTAATTCTCGATTAGTGGCAGGTTTACGAAAAACGGGGGTGCGATGTTGGCTGCCAATATCCGAATCATCCACTATAATGCCTTCTTCACGTGCAAAACAAGTTGTTAGAGTATGTTGCGCCGAATCCACCTGATCAACATAACCCATGCTCAAAGAAGTTGTTGAAGCAGGTTCCTCATAAAGCACAAGCTATCGAGAGGTTTCATAGACAATCTCAGCCGATCTGTAAATGGTAGACTGGTTCTCCCTACAAAGATATGTAGTTAGTTGCTTGATTTGCATGTTTTTGTGCGTATTTTTATTACCGTTTTGTGTCACGCTTGCATGTGTTTTGCTTGCTTTTATGTGTATTAGGAGTCGTTTTGGCCGATTTTATTAGTTTTAGGTTTTTTATAAATTTTGTGCAATTTTTAGTAGTTTTTCGTATAATTTTACTCTTTTTCACTTTTTTGGCCGTAGGTTGACCAAGCGGGATCCGCGCACGCTCGGAGCATCCCAATCGACTCAGATCGGAACGGACAAAGCAAGAAAACACAGCGTGAACGAGGAGCGACAACCGGCGGACGATTAGAGCGGAGACGAGAGAACGAGCCGGAACTGCCTTTCAGTCGATCGGCTGCACTCCAGTCGATAAACTGAGTGCCCGTCGATCGACTAATGGATCGACTAGAGTGATGAAATCGACTGGCGGGCAGTGTGTTTTGTGATTTTTGGGCATTCCAGTCGATCGACAGCTTTCAGTCGATCGACTGGCAACCGATCGATAGATTTCAGTCGATCGTCTGGCAGTCGATTGGCTGGTAGCTATTGATCGACTAACACGCAGATTTTTGACCCGTTTTGACGTTTTTGCCCCTGCGTTTTTGTATAAATAGGCTATCACTTTCCTTCACCTACCTTATCCTTCCTTGGTTGATTTTGAACCCCATTCAATCTCCTCCAAGCTCATTTTACTATTCCATTACCCTTTTAGCTTTGAAACCCTAGTTTTAATCCTTAGTTAGCTTAGTTGTAGTGGGTATCCTAGTTGTTTGTTCTTAGGTGGTAATCTTGTATTCAAGCTTTTGAGTTGGAGTTGTTCTATTTGTTTGAAGATTGTACTCTACATTTGAAGCTTTTGGATTGGAATGCAACTTTGGTAGTAATTTCTCCTCTTATTGTGTGCTCTTGTGTTGTTTATTATTGCTATGAGTTGATAATTAATTTGTAGATGGTGTTGTGCTCCTCTTGGCATTTTCAAGTTCTTTTCCAATTTCTCAAGTTTTCTCTCTTTTTGAAGCAAAACTCCATTGATGCTTGTTGTTGAAGCTTTTTGCCCTTTTTGTTCAAACCAACATGGGAGCCTTGAAAGTTGTTAGTAGCTTTCCAATTTTATAACTTTTGACTTTTACTTATTAAATGCTTTGACTTCTTTTGAGTTCAAGTTTGACTTTCCCTCCTTTTTAGTTTTCAAATTTACAAGCTTCCTTAGTTAGTAGATTTAATTTAATTAGGGTTGGTAATTAGGTTTAATTTGAGTCATTAAGTTTAATTAATTTCAAAGCTTAGTTTTCAACTCTATTTTCCTTGCCTTAATAGTGATTAAAAACTCAAGTCCAAACCAATGATTAATGCTTTCTTAGATTAGATTAATTTAATTAAGATTAACAAGAGATTAACTAAACACACTTAACGCCGATTACATCTATCCTCGAGAGACACGACTCGGGAAAGCTTACCGCTCTACAATCGACTCCGTACTATTGCGGAGAAGATTTATTAGAGTGCTAAGAATTCTTTCGATCATTGCCTCACCATTTTTCTGAGCCACTTTTAGAAGACTCAGGAGCGATACGGTAATCCTTACCTTCCAAACCGGACGAAGTGACAAGAGTAGCGACGACTTTAGGAGCCGTGTTCACGAGGGAGGGAGATAACTGCTCGGACATCAAAGAAGGCTCCGAGGTAGGAGGTGCTGAAGGACTCGTGCAGGCTTCAGCTTGTAACACTTCAAAGGTGTTAGAAGTAGTCAGAGAAGTAGTAGTGGCAATAGTAGGAGACAACTTTAAGATCCGTGTTCACGGGGGCGGGAGATAACTGCTCGGACATCAAGGAATCAAGACACATTCGACCCATCCTTACCTACGGTGATAGAGGAGAAAACAATGACCAATTTGTTCGAGAACCTGACGCCGCCTGCGCTCGCTCAAGACAACCAAGGGGTGCCTCCGCCTCAAATAGCAACCGGGCCGACTTCATCACTTCATGGCCCGCCTCATCAAGGACCACAACCATCTTACGGGTTGCCTCTTGATCAAAGAGGAAACGGGTTTCCAAATCAAGATCCTCAAAGCTCCAATGCCCGATTTCAAGGCCCGTTTTCCCCACCTCATGCTCGTGTGCCAAAACCCGAGCCCCAACATCAAGTTTCGCCACACTTGGACCCGTCGACACATGGAACACAATTCCAAGTCCCGATGGTAGATGGCCCGTACCCGTTTCAACCGCACTTTCAAGTTCCAAGGCCACAATTCCATGGGCCGCACTTTGCCTGCCCCCAATTACACGCACCTCGCATGCCACATCCGACCGGGCCCGCGCATCGATTTCGAGATCCACACCCACAAGACTTTCCGAGGGTGCCCGCCGTCAACGAAAATCCTTACGCCGTACAAGATGTGAGTGGCCACCCGTTTGCTACTCCCGATGGAGGCCCGACGAATAGTATTAAGGAAGTGTCACGGCCATATATGGGCGATTTTTCATCATGCATTCGGTTAAGTCCTGAAGCTCTCGAGTATGACTTACGGCCGATTGATCTCAACCGACTTCCAAATTTTCATGGCCTACCACAAGAGGACGCTCTTCAATTCCTACGCATCTTTTCCTACACGGTGTCAAGCTTTCCGCACCAAGGGATCCACATTGATCAAATTAAAATGAGGTACTTCCCATACACAATGAAGGATAAAGCCGTTGATTGGCTCATGACATTACCGGCCGATTCCCTTACTAATTGGGATATGGTAACCGAGAGGTTTATGGAGGAGTACTATTCTCAAGATAAGACGGACGATTTTCGAGCAAAGATCGCCTCATTCCGTGAAGCGAGCGACGAGACCTTCTACGAGGCGTGGGAGAGGTTCAAGGGCTATCTCACTAAGTGCCCCCATCATCGGTTCACCGAGGATTTCTTGAATCAATTCTTTCATAATGGGTTGACAATTGCATCCAAGCGTATGGTGAATAATGCCGCCGGAGGAAATCTAGCCGAACGCTCGACGAGGGAGTTGTACGACATATTTGTGAACATGGCCGCCGACGACCATCGCATGAGTATCTTGGAGCGAAAGGAGCAAGTGAAAGAGGTTTCGACAAAAGAGGAGCCCGAGTGGGCCCGTAAGATTGCAGAACTAGAAAGCCAAGTAGCCTCCCTCGTTCAACCATTCTCGGGATCAATGGAGACGTGCCTCGCATGTGGCATCTCGGGTCATGGAGCAAGTGTGTGCCCGGGAGTTGGATACGACGAGCAAGCATATCCGGTTCAAGGATACCAAGCCTATCGACACGGAAATCAATATATGCGAAGGGACCATCCTAATTTTAGATATGGCGACACGTCTCAAGCTCAAATGCCACCCGGGTTGCGAATGCAACAACCACGTCCTCAAGCTCCGTTCAATGAACGGCCACCACCATTCCCGCCTTCTGAAGTGCCATACCCGCCTCCACAAGACAAGTCGACAATGCGCCAACCGAACATTGAGTCTATCCTATCCGAATTGACAAAACGGCTCGCAAGTTTGGAGACACAACTTGGGCAAGTGGCGACGGATGTCAATGAACTTAAACGGGCCCGCGACAAAGATAAGCTACCAAGTCAATCGGCTCAAGCTCAATCCGTGACCTTACTTCGAAGCGGAAAGTTAGTAGATAACAAGGTCGCTCTTCCCAACAATGATTTAACGCCCTCATCTAACGCCCAACAAGATCTGCCCAAGAAAGACTCGAATGAGCCCGTAGCCGCTTCTAGCTCACCTTTGCCTTCCTCAAGCGAAGAGGCGACGGGGACCTCGAGTGCTACCAGAGGACTCCACAAATCCGCAACACCTTACCGACCTCCGATTCCATATCCGAGCCGTATTCGATCGACAAAGCAAGATGACCAATTTCTCGAGTTGTACAAGATGCTATCGAAGGTTAACATTAACCTCCCTTTACTCGACATAATCCGAAACGTACCCGCATATGCCAAGGTTTTCAAGGAATTGACGTCCAAGAAGCGAAGGTTCGAGGATAACGAGAAGGTGTGTATATCGAACGCGGCTAGTGTCGTCTTTAGCAATCCTCTCCCACCGAAAGAGAGTGATCCGGGAAGCTTTTGCATCAAGATTACCCTTGGGAACGGAAAGGAAACACGAGGGATGTTAGACCTCGGTGCGGGTATCAATTTGATGCCCTACTTCATCTTCAAAAAATTGGAGTTAGGCGATCTCAAGGAGACAAGAATGTGCTTGCAATTGGCCGACCGATCGATCCGATATCCGAAGGGCGTAGTGGAGGACGTGGGTACAAGTGGGAAATCTCATAGTTCCCGTGGATTTCGTCATTTTGGATGTCGGGGAGGTGAGCAATGAAGGACGAGATCACACAATCCTACTAGGGCGACCGTTCATGGCAACTACAAACACCTTGATCGACGTTAAGAATGGAAAGTTGTCATTTTTTGTTTTGGGGGACACGGTTAATTTCTCGATCCATGATTTGGGAGTTGTTCCCCCTTCATCTTTTCAAGCCGATTGCTCGATGATTGATCCGATAGACGGGTTGGTTGAAGAAACCTTCGTGGGACTTGAGGATGAGGTCGTCGAGGACGACGAGTGGCAAGAGCTTCAATCGGAGGGGGTGGTAGGGATATTGGAGATTGCGATTGCGGAACCGACCACTACATCAAAACCGGAACTCAAGACCCTCCCGAGCCATCTTAAGTACGTGTATTTGGAAGAAGGAGGGTCAAAGCCCGTGACTATCTTTGCCAAGCTTTCCGAGCATGAAGAAACGAAATTGGTTGAGGTCTTGAGAAAGAATAAGAAGGCGATAGGGTGGAGCCTTGGCGACATTAAGGGGATAAGCCCCTCCACGTGTATGCATCGCATTGTTCTTGAGGACGGGGTGAAACCAACAAGAGAGTGCCAACGTCGGTTGAATCTAAATTTGATGGAGGTGGTGAAAAGCGAGATCCTAAAGCTCGTAGCTGAGGGTCTAATTTTCCCGATTGGAGATAGTGAGTGGGTGAGCCCGGTACACATGGTGTCGAAAAAGAGTGGAATTACCGTGATTGAGAACGACCGTGGTGAGCTCATGCCGGCTCGTGCAATCACCGGGTGGCGGATGTGCATAGATTTCCAGAAGCTCAATGCCGCCACCAAGAAGGATCACTTCCCCCACCATTCATCGACCAAATGTTGTAGAAACTCGTGGGGCACCACTCATATTGTTTCCTCGATGGGTTATCCGGCTATTACCAAATTGCCATCTCCC
>BMAC01000313.1:1094559-1133666 GCA_014905375.1 Phtheirospermum japonicum
CGGCCTGGAGTTTGGGCTTGGCAGTAGAGGTTGGGGGTTTGGTTTGTTTGGTGGTTATAGGTTCATGAACATGGCTGGACGGTGGCTCGTTGCAAGGGATAACGATGGCCATTGGCAGTCAGAAAGGAATTTGTTGAAAAATTGTTGTTTGAATTATTTTGGAGAAACAAGTGAGGTTTACCTATTGTTTGCGGCTGTTTTTGCAGAAATGTGAAGAAAAAGTGGGTAAAATATTGTGAAGGCTGGAGGAGATGGTGATGAAACGGCTGAAGAAGAAAAATGAAATTTTGTTTATATATAAACTAAAGGTGGTTTTAAATTTGGAAGGTTAGGGTGGAGTCTTGGTGGACTAGGCTAGCAATTGGGCTTCGATTGGGCTCGTTTTCAAGTCCGAGAATAAAACGATCCACTAGACGGCTGAAGTTTAAAACTAAAATAATTCTGCGAATGACCCAATAGTATTTTAAATTATTAAAAATAATTATAATAAAAAAATTATAATAATTTTAGAAATCGAAATTATTTCATAGACGACTCAATAGTAATTTAAATAAATAATTAAATTACTAAGTAATTATAATAATTTCTTAGAAATTGATAATATAATTTTATTTGAAAACGAACTATAAATTCGTTTAATTAGAATTCTTAGATTATTTAAAACTAAAATAGGAATTCATTTATGGCGACGAGCTTGGGACTAGAATTATATTTTTTTTTTAATACATGATGATAAATAAATAATTAAATAAATATGTATTGGATGTATGGATGTTACACTGACTACTTCTAACACCTTTGAAGTGTGTTACAAGCTGAAGCCTGCACGGTGAATTAGAACCGGTGGCCGTACAAGTTGTCATCGCGTTTCTAGCTGCGCAGTCAAAGTCGACGTTCTTCTAAAACTATGAATTAGAACCGGTAGCCGCACAAGTTGTTATCGTGTTTCTAACTGCAGTCAATGTCTATGTATTTCCAACATGCTATTCTATGAATTATATGGTTCAATGTGCTATTTTTGAGTTCTATGATTTAGTTGAAATATGTCAGTGTAACTATTGAGTACGTTGAGCTCATCCCAAATCAACGACATATTTTTCAGGTACAAATGAAGATATCGAATGAAAGGGAAACGAGGAGGGGAATGAAAACTGTTGATGTTGGATTTATGTTTTAATCTTGTTTTACGTTTTATCCATTGTTGAAAACTTGGTTCTTTACATTATGATTATTCCCGCTGCGAATTTCTTGAACGTTTTTAAAATGTAAATATTTTAAATTAAAATCATGAAAACTAGACATTTATTGTGACGCCAAGATTTCTCTATTTAATTATTTAAAAATATAAATCATTTTTTGACTAAAGTGAAATTGGGGCGTTACAGTCAGAGAAGTAGTAGTGGCAATAGTAGGAGACAACTTTAGGATCCGTGTTCACGGGGGCGGGAGATAACTGCTCGGACATCAAGGAATCAAGACACATTCGACCCATCCTTACCTACGGTGATAGAGGAGCAAACGATGACCAATTCGTTCGAGAACCCGACGCCGCTCGCGCTCGCTCAAGAAAACCAAGGGGTGCCTCCGAGTGAGGCGAGATTTGTCCCATTGGTCCGAGCGAGATGAGATTTGTAGGAAGGGCAAGAACCAACAAGATGCCCAACCGTTTTGCAAAAGGAGCAGAAATCTGGCAAATTCTCATAACCAATGGGAATGTACCCACAGTGTCCTTCACGTTCGATCATAACCGTCTCATGCAGGGTATTCTCAAGATTAATCTCAACCAGAACATGAACGAAATGACCCACCGAGCCATTAATAGAATGCTCATCGATTTGTAAAGGAGTGACCGTGACTCTAGCGATATTAAGAATAAAAGAATAATCCCAGTACTCTATAGGTAATTCGTAAATGCGGATCCAAACCTGAGACGAGGCCGAAGGGACCTTGTAGGGGTCGAAGTATGGAGACCATGGGAAGAGCCGAATAGAGCTTGAGCCAAACTTCCAAGCAGGTCTGGTGAACGCACGCGCCCTATCGTTGGCTGAGGAGAAAGAGATGTTGAAGAATCCTTTTCCAAGCGGAATCAAACTCCACAAACCAGTAGCTTTCCAATTAGAAACCAAGGCGGCCTTACAACCTTTGAGCGAAAGGGGTTTTTATCCTTTGGGTTGTAGAATCCGGTATATGAGAGGGTCGCGTAATTTCAAAATGCGACTTTGGTAGCAGGCTTCATCGATAATGACCGAAAAGTAGTCCCCTTTTTGGATCGGAGGGGCGCCCAAGGTCAAGCCCTTCTGTTGGGATATGGAGAATTGGAGGCCAAATAAAGATGTTGGAGGTGGGCCACAGAAAAATGAGGTGGGCCAAAACTGAAGTCGACAAGTGGGCGCGTGGAAAGAGGACCAGGGTTGACCAAGTGAGACGTTAGTCTCGGGGTAGCCGAAAAAGTTGTGTTTGCAGATTTAGCACGAAAAAAGCCACGCAACTCAGGTTCCAAAGGAAAAGAGGAGGGAGGAAATAGCGAGACTGGGTAGGCAGGGTTAGATGAATTCATCACGGCATTAGTAGATATCCCCTCTGGTAGAGCGTCGGTGAGAGGAGTTATCGTTGGAGGAACGGGTTTGAAAGATTTCGGCGAGGTCGAAGGCGGTGGGGCAGTACGGCCGTGAAGGCTGATTTATGTCGCAAGTTGATGAGGGAAAAGGCTAGATAGGTATTATCCCTAGCCGTCGTCTGTAGGGAAACCATGGGGATGGGAGAAACGGACATGGAAACGACTCCGGAAATGGAATGTGGCGGGTCCTACGTGAAAAACCCCGGCGGATGAACCCTAGCCACCGGAAGAGATCTGAAGAAAAAGGATGGAGCGCCAGTGGTGGCCTCGTCCAGGAAAGGGAAATTGCTGGGATGAGGTTGACCAGACGTCAGCTAGCAAGTGAGTACCATGCACCCGTTTGAGCGTCCGCCGTCGTGGAGGAGCCGGTTATAACAGGTGGAGACCAGGAAGAATGCGAAGCCAGCATGACGTGCAAGTGTAATGACGGCACAGAAGCCATGGAGGAAGACGGGAGGGCATCAGCGGTGTCGGGGTTGGTTGAAGATAAACTCGGCAATGGCCGGGCTGGTTGCTGAAGATCGGGTAACGTCGGGGCGGCCAACCAAAGCGACGCCATGATGGGCAGCAACGATGGGGTGACTGGCGACAGGTGACAATGAGCGGTAGTCATGGGGGAAGACGGGAGGGCAGCAGCGACACTGGGGTTGGTTGAAGATAAGCTCGGCAACAGACGGGGCTGTATGCTGAAATGATGGAGCGACAGTTGAAAGCGACGTCATGATGGGCAGTAGTGACTGGGTGACGGGCGGGCAAGTGACAAGGAATCGTGATCCTGGCGGGAAGTCGACTAGGTGGAAAAAAACAAGGGGAGAGAAAGGAGGGTTTCTTTAATTTTTTCATCTTTCATTTTTAATTACACATGATTGACTAACACATACATGTATCTAGTCTAAGACTCATTTTCTAGAAAATTCAAATTACAACTTTCAACAACCAACGAGTACATAATAGATAAAGGTAGACGAATGCGGCACTACAATAATATAATATAATAACAAAATATGTACTTCATACCTTTACCGCTCACAGTATCATCAGCTAAGTAATGATTGTCAATGCCCATAACATCAAAACCAAAAGTATTGGGACTATATAAAGGAACATGAGATGAGATATGCAATATCTCATGGTGGTAATCTGTAACGCGCAAATAATAGATGAGATGCGGAATATCACCAAAGTTTGGAGTACAAAAAGAATAGTTGTTTTTGGGTTTCTTGCACGCAAGAGCCGCCATTCCCAAATTTAGTTGCCTCTTATGATCAGCCAGCACCCGCAGGGGTGTATCATCATCCTCCATTTTGTCCAATTGCTTTCTGTATTTCTCCACCTTCAATATGTGATGTTTCATTGATGTGGAATGCCTCTTAATTTTATATTCAATAGCAGTGATCTACGCAAGAAGATTCTCATGGCAATCTCTTTCAACACCACAATTGTGAGCAACTTCTACCCTTTTAGAGTCCCACCATAAACAGGAAGGTTCATCCAGTGTGTTACCATACATATAATCAATATAGTACACTTGCGAGATAATATTGTGCAATCGATTGTTTCCAAAATTTCATTATATAAATAGACATTTAATATAAAATCGGAAGAAGAGGTTACAAATAACAGATGCATATTTCCCTCTGACCACAACTTCCAAACCTTACCGCCATATGTTCTCTTATGGAAGGAATCACACGACTCGGTCAGCAGATGCTTAATAGATCTAGTCCAATTGTATTTGTTGATGTGTATTAACACTCCAAGCTTTTTGCGTAGGGGAAAAAATTGCCTGATCCATTATTACTAGGATCAAATAGCGTGAGAAACCATCTAAACGAACAACTTGACATACTTGTCGACATCTCCATTGACTGTTCAACTTTTGGATAATTTAGACATGCTCATGAAACCTTTGCCTCTGAGCTTAAGACCCAAGTCCTTTACAATCCCCTCTACGCTTTTAATATTCACTTTTTTTTTCATTTTACAAAACTCGAAATAGTCTTTGTGCCACTGGGGACACCTTCAAATCTTTCCATCTACCAGATGGAAAGACTTAGGTTTTAGGTTGTATCTCTTAAGGATCTTCTCCACCAACTCAATATCAATGTACTACATCTTCATCTTCATTTTAAGCTTTTAGATTTGGTGATATTCATGGAGTGGTCTTGTTGAGCACTTAAACTAAAACTGGTGTGAATTTAGTTCTTTCTTATGGGCTTCCTCAGTTGTGTCCTTGTGGTTTTTTAAGTTATGTGCCTTTGGAAGCTTAAGGTTTTCTCCCTTTGTTTGGCACAAAGAAATTGGGAGGGTGGGGAGTTGGAGAGGGAGAGGTTACTATCAGGGATGGGAGATAATGTTTGATATATTCATACTAGAGAACAGGCTACGTCTTTAGAAATTAATTCCTATGGAATCAAGGAGACGTCTCTAATGAATTGGGGACAAAGTTTAAATTATTCAGGTTGATATTGTTGGAAAATGTGGGCTCAAAATAAATTGCAGCGGAAAAAATATAAACACTCTTGTTTATTAACACACAATTTAATAGTGAACTCTCTTAAACAACTCATACAAAACTCATGCTTTACAAATGAAGATTTACATGGCTATTTATAGGACTAAACTACATAAATGAAAAGACACAACTAATCATGTAAAGGACACACATGTTCATGAATGGACACTATCTCAAAAGTCACATCCATTCATTTAACCATGAATCTAGCTTATATATATTCTTCAACAGATATTAAGATGGCCTGCCAATATGTGGCCTCCAGAACACAATGTGTGGGGATGATGTTTGGTGTTTCACAAAATTTTTAATAAATTCAAGGAATTTATTAAATGATGAAAAAAGAGTCAAGGGATTATAGGGACCACGACACCGACCCTTCAACTAAAGGCACCTATTCGTGCCTTATTAAAACCTCCTGAGGTAAATCCATCATTGTGGGATAAATTATCGAAGATGAAAGAGTACCCTCTCTATGCAAATAACTAAGGAATCTAGCAAAAATAAAAAAAATTAAAAGGCGTATTAAGTGGGCTGAAAATCGAAAAGACAACATTCTCAGAACCCTCTTTGGGCCGAGAAGAAACTACCACCAACTGGTTCGAAATCGCAATGTGGGAGACCGTAATATGAGGAATGATGAGCGATTAACGAGACGAACCAAACACCTGTTTGTCCAATATATACCATTCACCAAATCAACCAGGAAAGTCAGAGGCAACATGAACCAAGAATTTGGGGGGACTCAAAATTGGACAAACATTAGCAACAGAATTGCTCTCCCGAAATGACATGTGTAACCATGAACTTCATCAAAGAGCTGAGGAAAGAACTCAACACCAGTGTGCTAAAAATCTCCAAGGCACATCCACATAATGCTTGGCTAACAAGTCAACTACGTATGAAGAATCAGATTCTAGCCAAATCATATTCCCAACCCCTAGCAGCAGCCTCCTCAATAGCAATCATCACAGCCTTTAGGTCAGCTTTGAAAGAAAAACCTAACCAAGGTATCCCGAGAACCACCTTTCACAAAACCCCAACATATGCAAAAGACGCCTGCCAAAACACACTCCCCGGAACATCCAAAAGCACTGCCATTCCTATTAACCTTTATCTTGCCTGTAGACAGGGGAAACCAGCTCACAGGTGAAAGGGTGGGTGGAGGCGTGGGCCTAACACGCACACCCAACTTACGTAGAAAGAGCAGATCAGATACTTAATTGGCAATTGTGCCATGGTCTAAAGCCGAGGACTCCACAATAAGCGAACGAATGATGATAAGGGTCATCGTAGTAGAAGGAGGGACACTATTATAAATTAAATTACACCATAAACTCTAGATCGTCCTAACCATTCAAATGAATGCCAACTTCCAAACGAAGAGGACCTGCACACTAAAATGACATCCAAAAACCAATACACAAAGGTTAGCAAAGCCACTTTAAAGAGGAAGCCGAACACAAAAAGTATCTTCAATCCAGTCCTAAATGTGGCGGTCAAAGGAGAAATATATGTGAATATGATCAACAGACTCAACACTCCAACAACAGAAGTAGCAGAACAACAGCCCGATGAAGCCACGCTTGCAGATCACATCAAAGACACTAAGACGATTGAAAATCACCTTCCAAACTGTGATAAAGCGTCGATCCAAGATGTGTGAAGACCAAATCCATCTACCCTAATAAACTTTGAGGAATTTAGAATGAAGATTTTCTTATGTAATCTTTACAGAAATATTCCCCTTCTACGAAATCATCCAAACGCGCTTATCGACCGTGTTATGAAATTAATGGGAATCGAAGAATGTCAATGACAATGATAATATCAGTGAAAGTGGTGAAGAAGATTTCATCGAAGTGCAAAACCCTTGAGAAAAAATAATCAACGATAGTCTCAGAAAACTACTTCTTAAGCACAAGAGGAATGCCGATACAATCAGTGATGGAGTAGCCAAGCCAATCCTCCCACCAAAAACTAACACTATAGCCACTACCCGTAATCCAACGAGAGTCCTTCAAAATATTAGAAATATGACCCTGAGTGCTACCTCAAATGGAGGAGGTGATGTGCGCGGGCAGGCATCCTCTGTAAGAAAATGCTTACAGAGGAGACAGAAAGACATCGTATTCTTGTTAAGCAAGTTGGCCACAAACTTGAGGAGAAATGCCAAGTTAACTGTAATTCGACCGAATCCTAAGATCGCCTTCCTCGCCGGGGGCATAACAACATGCCCAATTAACCATGCACACTTATGCTTAGAGATGTCCCCTGACCAAATAAAGTTCTGGATGGCCATCTCAAGTTGACAAAGATGCAAAGTCGGCCATCTATGGATGAGCATGGAGTGCACTGTGGAGCTAGTGATGATCGAGTTTACCTAACAAACAAGACCCGCCAACGAGAGAGAGGACCCCTTCCACTACCCAAACTTACCAACAATCTTGTCAAAAATCAGACAAAAGTGAGAAGTACGAGGGGTTCCATGAAACATCAGGACTCTAGGTAAATTACTGAAATGAACCCACCAAGAAGGTTGAGACCTCGCACAGACGTCTGATCACAGCATGGGTGATTAGAGACCCAAAAAAGATCTTAGAATTCTTAGGACTAAGAAACTGCCCAGAACTATCTTCGTCACAACAAAAAAGATCTAAAATGGCATGAGCGTTTGAAGTCGAAGCATGACTCATAATGAGGATGTCATCAACATAAGATCAAGCAAGGTAGGAAACAAAGAGAATGAGCAGCAAGAAGAGGCAATCGTACTGGAGTCTGCAGATAGGGAGAGAGCACGAGCACGTACATCCTCTGTAATGCAAAAAAGGAGTGGAGAAAGTGGGTCCTTCTGATAAACCCCCTAGTGCAATTAAAGTATCCAGTCGAATTACCATCGATGAGCATGAAAATTCGAGCCGAATGAAGAATAGCTTCAACCCAACCCACCAAAATGGGAGAAAACCCAAAATGACACAAAACCGTAATAAAAAACCCCAATCCAATGCATCAAAAGATTTTCGAATGTCAATCTTCATGATCTTATTATTTTTGCTGAAGGTGCTCGAGCTAAGGTAGCTAAAGTCCTCCGAATCCACCACAATACAATCGAACCTACTTCCCAAGAATAAACCCAAAGCTGATAATTCAAGATTACATCGCTAATGATAGTGCTGAGACGGGTGACCATTATCATAGTAACAATTTCGAAAGAAAAAAATACTAAGAGCAATAGGTCGAAAAAATCAAAAAATCACGATGAAACAAAAGAAAAAACTCTCAGTCCTTTCTCCTTACTTCTTGTAGCCGATGAGCCGCTCCACGGTCGGATTTTCTGCTACTTCTCATCCATCTTGGCTTGCCTGGCTTACTTCGTCCATCGCGCCGGCTTCCTCTCTTGTTGGTATGGCACCACATTCCTTTCTTTCAATTTTTGAAGCATCTAGGTTCCCCAGACCATCGCGCCACCGTCTGCTTTGGTTGTGCCTTGGGCTTCACTTGACAGGCCGCTCTCCTTCCCCGTCATGAAGGCGACCTCGCCTCTCACATCTTTTGCCCCTACTTCTTTTTTTCCGGATCCCACCCGGTTGTTAGGGTTTTAGAGCCATTTCTTACCACACAAGCTACTTCAATTTATTTGTCTGGTGCTCCGACTTTAGCATCTGCTACGATCCATTGTGTCCCAACAACGCCTGCGGGTTACTAGGGGCCACACATAGGAAGGTTTACTTCTTATAGTAAAATGGTTGCACTGATTTAGACAGATAGGATTCTTGGTGGCAGGCTGCTTGGCACACTACCTGTGAGCTTTCCGCTTTCGTTGTTGGCATTTTCTTTAAGTCCACCAACTTTCTCTGCCATCCCAGGTTCCCACCCCACCCCGACCCGACGACAAATGGGACCCCCATCACGGCCCCGTCTATTTGTTTTGCTTCGACAGTAAGTAGTTCACTTCTTTCGATCAGGCTGCCAACACACATGGCGATTCGCTGTAGCCGCCTATGTTCAATCGGCTACGACCGACAACATTTTGACTACTTCCTATCAGCCTCCAATCTTTAAAGGTGACCTTTTCTCGGTTACTATAGATGAAGGCCTCTATCAGCACCGGGTGGCCGAGCTACACGAATCTCTCATTGGCTGATTACTTTAGACCGATGGGACAAAGCCGTTTACGCTTGAGGTCTTGAAAAATATGCTTCACGACATCTGGAAAATCACTGCACCTTGGAAGATTGTTCCACTTGGAAAAGGCTACTTTAGTGTCTCATTGTCCAAGGTTGAAGATAGGCTAGGTCATTTGTTAATCATCTTGGAGGCTCAATTCTGGATCATTTTGTCTCCCTCCATCGACGTTGGACTTCAACCCATGTAAGGTATTACTTCATCTTCTTCCCAAGTCTAGATATGGATATATGAGTTACCAATCAAGTATTGTGATTGGTCCTTTATTTTAAACATTGCCAGTGTGGTTGGCTCCCTATTCCAAATTGACGAGCGTTCAATTGATGGCTCGGTGGGGAACTTTGTATGGGTTTAGTTGACATGAACTTAATGGATACCTTGAAGGATATGGTTATGATCGAAAGGGCAGACTATTGTGGTTACTTCTCTATTAGTTATGAGAATTTACCCATCCAAGAGAGTCATCTCTTTTTCAAAGGTTCATATCCCTCATTATTATCCTCATAGTCGACCATCTCTTTTTAGCCATCATTGCCATCAACTCCTAAAAAGTTGATTTATCCCCACGGACGATCGAGTACTCTTGAATGGCATTACGTGTGACCACCTTAGCTTTGAATACTTGGATTTTAACATTACTAGTGCCGTCCTCCAACAAATGTGTTGCATTTGGGTCGTAAACAACCAAAGCTTTGATAATAGGATCTATTATTTTATGCGTTAGGTCGACAATTTCCAATAAGCCTTTATAAGTGGAGCTTCCATGGAGAGATGTAAGACACACCCTATTTTATTCGACAAGAGCAACCGAAGAGTTTAGTGGCAGCAAAGCCCCGCAGTAATTACTGGAAGCAAGTTTTGTTGCACCATGGATAGCCAGAACGCCCGTGGTGGAAACCAATATAGAGGGTATGGTGCAGTTAGAGTAACCACAGGCATCCCCCGCAAGTAAGGTTGTGCCCATTACAGGAGGAAGTTCAGTTGTTGGGGCGATGCGAGCAACCACCCCGGCTGTAGCCGAGTCTGTTACAGTGCCTGATTTTGATGGTGGAATGCCACAGTTAGTAGAAACGGGTGGGATCCTCTCAGAAGTAGCCCATTTTTCTTCATAAGCTCCTTGGCCTAACACCAAAATCCAATGGATTGAAGAGGGAATGTCTCTGACTATTGTCATGTTCTCCGAATTGACATAAAACCCTATTAGCTGGCATGAGAGAACTAAAAGTAATCTCAGTCGAGGAGTTCTGGACATCTACAGCCACCGCGGGCACTTGCACAATAAATTGACGGTTGAAAACCCTAGCAAGTTAAGGCAAGTTGTTATTAGCCGAGTCTTTTGGGAAACTGAAACTATGCGGTGAGGGTTCAAGAGCTGCCCAAAAGAAAGGTAGGTTAGTTTTGAAGGATGGCTTTGATTGCGGTTAGGGTTGCGAGGAACACTCAGCAAGTGACGTTTCCATGAAAGAGACGAGCTGCATATGCCATTATTGTTGCAAAATCTGATCGGGCGGCGTTGCAGAGGAGTAAGGCTGATGAGAACCTCTAGGAGGCACTGAAAATTAACACAAGTGCTCATTTTTTTTACAAGTTTCCTGGATACTGGTGATTTCTTGCAGGTTCCACTCATGGGAGTTTTCTCCATAGAGTCATCCGTCACCTCAATAAGTTCTGGTTTACGCGTCTGGATCGTGTGATTCACTCAGCGAACATTCCCATTTCATGTGGTCAGATTTTGAGTCTTGTCCTTCCCCGCTCTGGTTCGGATTACCACCCCATACTTATTAATTGTGCTAGAGATATGAATCTCACCTCGGGTCCTTGGATTTTCCATTTTCAGAACTTTTGGACCTCTCATGATGGTTTTCATAACCTTGTCGCTACTTCTTGGGATCTTCCTTTCCAAGATACTAATCCTATCAATTACCTCATGGCTAAGTTGAGGTACCTTTGAGGGGGTTTTTGTGACTGGAATGCTCGGACGATTGGTAATATTCACCATCGGGTAGAGGTGATTGAAGTGGATCTTTTGACTTTACATTCTAGATGTTTGGACACGTGGTACTCCAAGGACAACATTGAGGTGAAATAACCCTTCAGGTACATTCCTCTTTGTTGCTCGATACTCAGGCTAGATCTCTTTAGTAGAAAATCCAGTGGACTAGATTACAGACGGTGATCATAACTCAGCTTTTTTCCATCACAGAATTAAGACTCATTTACGATATCCTCCATCGGCTCTCTCTTGATTGATAGGGCGATCTTCCATAGCCCTGAAGCGATCAAGATTAATATTATCTCTTTCTTCTCGGCCTTCTTAGCATCCGACCCTTGCCAGACCCAAGTTGGAATGATGAGTTTTTTGCAGCCCGACATTGACCCACATTCGAATCTGCTTCTGTCGATGGTCACGTGTATTGTGGATTGTGCGAGGCTCCCTTTGCTCGTCCTGGTGGTTTTACCAATCATTTTTCTCATAAGTGTTGAGATATTGTCAGTCAAGATGTTTATACGGCAGTTAGCTACTTCTTTGAATCCTCCTCGCTCCCGCTGGCTTCAATTCCAGTTTTTTTTTGATAAAATACGAAATATATATTAAAAGAGGAGAAAAGTTATTCGTACAAATGCAGATCACGACATCTATTCCTTGACGAAAGGCATCTGTTCAGGTCTCATTAAAACCTCCCGAGGTAAACCCACCCTTGTGGGAAAAACCCTTGTTGTGTAAAGAGTACCCTCCCCATGCACAAAGTATAAGGAACGGATCAAAGCGAATAAAAACAATAAAAGCCACAAATTGGCTAAAAGTAAAACAAGCTACAACAAGCAAGTCGTGATCTATAAAGTAGTAATACCAAGGTCCTCTGCCAGATAGAGACTAAATTGCCATCTGAGGGGCTACAAACTTTATCGTGATGAATGGAACACCACTTTACCCAAAATATCATCGTTCACCAGATCTAAAGGGAATGCTAGAGGAGTCATAAACCAGTCATATCGAGGAGAACCAGATTTAAAAACGCATCAGCAGCGCGATTACCATCCCAATAGACATGCAAAACCATGAACTCGATCGAGTTAGTGATAAAAAGAATCCGACGCCAACGAGCCAGGAACAACTAAGGGACATCCATGCTACGCTTCACAAACATCTCCACCACATAAGTTGAATCAGATTCCAACCAAATCCATCTCCAGCCTCTATGATCAGCCTCCTCGACCGCAATGATCGCGACCTCTAACTCAGCCTCAATGGAAAAACCCTGGTCAAGCGATCTCGAAAAGCCGCTTTTTATAAAGCCCCATCACGTGCGAAGTATGCCCACCGCGATGCAATCTCCAGGACAGCCCAAAGCACTGCCATCCGTATTCACCTTAATTCATCCAAGTGAGAGGGTAACCAGGATACAGGGGTAAGGTTGGGCGGAGGCGTGGGCCTACCACGCACACTCGATTTGCACAAACAAAATAGGTCAGTAACAGTATTTGCCATCGTACCGCGGTCAAGGTCAGAAGACTCCAAAATTAGCGAACGGATGAGGATAAGAGCCTCCGTGGTGGAAGGTGGGGCTCCATTATGGATGAAATTGCACCGTAGGTGCTAGATCGTCCAAATCATCGAGATGAGAGCTATTTTCCATAAAAAGAGTACTTGCGCACTAAAACAACAGTTAATAGAAAAAACACAAAGATGAGCAAAACCACCTGAAAGTGGGAGCTGGATATCGAAAGAATCCTCAATCCAGCTCCAAATATGACATGCAAATCGGCAGTCCATGAAAATATGATCAACCATCTCAGAACTAGCGAAGTAAAAACAACAGAAGGAAGGACCTATGAAACTCTGCCTGTGGATCACGTCGAAGACACCGAGCCGATTAAAGATCGCTTTCCAAAGAGTGATAGATCTCCGATCTGGAATATGAGAAGACCGAATCTAACTGCCCCATCAAATCTTGAGAAACGTTTGACGGAGATGGTCGTAAGCAATCTTGGCTGAGCGTCCCCAAAAAGTGAAGTAGACTAGACATGCTTATCCTCAGTGTGCGGGACAATGGGAAATTGAAGAATGTCAATAACAATGTCGGTAGAAGTGACAAGGAAGCTCTCCTCGAGGTGCCAGACCCCATAGAAGAAGTAATTAGGGATAGTCTGAGAAAAATTAGGCTTAAGGGACTCCGAAATTCTGATGCAGGAAGCGATGGAGTAACCGAGCCAGCTATCCCACCAGAAGCTAACTCTGGAGTCATTGTCAGGGACCTAATGAGAGTTTTCCAAAATGCTGATGCCACCCCAAATGGACGAGGAGACATGAGCACGAGGGGAAACAACTCATCTTAAGAAAGCACTCGCGGAGAAGACAAAAGTCTATGGAATCCTCATTAAGCAATTTATTATCAAACTTGAAGAGACGAGGAATTGGCAGTGGTGATGGAGTGGATGCCGAGGCCACCCTCCTCACGAGCGGCACAACAGCGGGCCCAGTTAAATTTACAATGCTTACGTTTAGAAATATCGCTTGAATAGACAAAATTTCTGATTGCATTCTCCAGACTGCGTGTAAGCGAGGTAGGCCATTGAAGAATAAGCATGGAACGCACTGTGGTGTGAGTTATGACCGAGTTAACGAGGCAGATGCGACCAACGAGAGAAAGAGAGGAACCCTTCCAAGTTCCAAACATAGCAAGACTCTTATCAAGGATCGGACGAAGGCGAGTAGCACGAAGACTACCACGGAACATCGGGACAGCGAGATAATAGGTAGGGAGGGAGCCCACGGAGAAATTAGAGACCTGGCTGATGCGACGGACGACGGAAGGACTAACCGAAGAGCCAAAGTAAATCTTAGATTTCTCTGGGCTGAGAATCTGTCCGGAGAAATACCCATAATGACGGAAGTTATTCAAGATGGCCTAGAATTACGAGTCGAAGAATAACTCATAATGAGGATATCATCGGCATAGAGAGCGACCGGCCCGGAACAGAGAGATCGTGTCGCGATCCATAGTGAAATAGAGGGAACGTATGAGAACGTCCTCCGTGATGCAGAAAAGCAGAGGAGAAAGGGGACCCACCTGGCGGACATCCCTGGAGCAACTAAAATAGCCAGCGGGGCTACTATTTAGTAGCACCGAGATGCGAGCGGAATGATTAATGGTCTGAACCTATTTTGCATGTAATTGTTGCATTTTTCCTCGTGTTTTTAAATAGGATTTTATGTTAATTTTAGTAGTTTTTAATCAAGTTTCATTAGGTTTTTCGTTTATTTTCTCGTTTTATTATTTTCCGTGTTTCTTGTTAATTTTGTATTTAATTTGGTTAAATGGCCCGATTAACTTGAGGTTTGTGGCAAATCATGGTTTTTTATGGTTTAAATTCATATTTTATAGGTGAAGGCATCGAGGCCTGAAAATCGAACCGAGTCGGCCCGAACCGAGCGCTCCCGCGCGTAGCTGCCAAGACCTGCTGGCAGATGTCGAGCGATCCTGCCGACGCTGGCCGAGAGCTGCCGGTCGCGGACGACCACGCCCGCCCAGTCCTGTCGAGACCCAGCGCAAGCCTGCCGAGGCCTTTCGGCAGCTGCCGAGCACTGCCGAATCGACTGTCGAGAGCTGTCGATCGACTGCCGAGTAGTTGAATCAACTGCTCGACAGTGTGTTTGCACGTCCTACCGAGGGCTATCGATCGACTGCCGTGCCAGTCGATCGACTGTGCACCACACCTGCCGAGCCCCGCGCACACCTGCCGAGCACTGCCGACGCCTGCGCGCCACAGCTGCCGAGAACGCCCGGCCATTCCAGCACATGCCTATCGACAGTTGCCGACAGCGCCGAACCAGCTCGCCCAACAACCGAGCCCAACAGAACCAATTCGACCCAAATGGTCTTATATGACCATTTTGGGTCAAATTTGGTCAAATATAGGAAGTCCAAGCTTATAATTGATAATTGACCAATTTACCCCTAATTACCTTGTATAAATAGAACCTTACTCTCATTTTGTAAAAACACCTCCTCCCAATCGAAGTTTGGGTTTGGGATTATTTTCTCTCTCTAGATTTAATTTCAAGCTTTGCCTTGGGTTTGTAAACTCAAGAAGGATTCAAGTACTCCCTTGGATTATTAATTCCTTGCAATTTCAATCAATCTTTTGGATTCTCCATTTAATTTTAATAAGCTTTCTTTTAATTTCATGCTTTGTTCTTCATTTGTTTTATGCTTTTTGCCTTAGCTATTAGAATTGTTGCTTGATCATGTGAATCATCCATGGAATCTAGTTGAGTGACACAACTAGATCATAGATTGAGGCCTAGATCGTTTAATTTCACGTAATTTCATATGTTTCATTCATTTTTCTTCATTTCATGCTTTTTGTCTTAGCACCTTGAATTAATGTTAGATCTTAAGAATTGGCTATGGAATCTAGATGAGTGACACGTCTAGATCATAGATCGGGTCTTGGATCGTCTTGATTTTGAGTTTTTCATATGCTTTATTTGCAATTTAATTTTCATGCATAGATTTAGTTTAAAGCTTAGATCTAGGTTTTGTTGCTTGTTATTTTCCTTAAAGTTTTGAACTTTCTCGTCAATTTCCATTGCTCTTTACATTGATGCTTTCAATTCATGTTAATTTGAATTATTTGAGTTTTTATGCATAGTTGTGCCTTGTGAATGCATGCTTGTACTTGGTGAAACATTGCATTTTCTTGCTTATTTCCTTTATTGCTTTGCATTTTCTATTTGAGGCATACGACGAGGCATTCTACCCACGTGCAATTTCATTTCTTAGCTTAGTTTAGTTAGTTTAATTGATTTATTTTCATTTTCCTTTTATTTTCAAAGCTTGAAACACATTGAATACTTCAATTGAATCGAATTCCGATAATACCAAGCCAAGAACCCGTTGATTTATTTCAACACCATTTAAACTCTTCTAACAAAATGGCGCCGTTGCGATTCGGCTTGGTTAAGGCTTTCGATTTGCTTGTAGTTTCATTGTGTTTTTAGCTTTCTTTTGTTTTTGACGTTTTTTTGTTTAGTATGCAAGGTGCTTATAACTATGGTAGATACATTCCCAACATGGGAGAGCATGTTGCAAACCATGTTGGGAATGAGATGTTGTAAAAATGGGTATGGCAACGTGGGAGGACATGGTGCAAACCACATTGCCAATGGTGGATTCGGCTATGGTCAACCCAACATGGGAGGGCATGGTGCAAACCATGTTGGGTCGAGCGGCTTCATGGGTTCAAACGGTCCGTATGGAGGTTACGGGGCCCCTACTCCCCAAATTCCGAACATGTATGATGGAGGCTTCGTTAATCGAAATGGGATCGTTAGTAACCAAAATTCGAATTCCACTCCGTATGGAGGATATGGTGCTACCAATCACTTCCCAAATACGCACAATCCGACATCCGGTCCATATGGGGGTTTTAATGCTCCCAACCAATGCACGAACATGTATGGAGGTCAAACTCCGATTCCCAGCTCGTTTGGTGTTCCCCGAATTCCCCCTTTAACCGCTAAAGATCACGAGGATTATGAGTCGTTTTGCTGTCCGAGCTCTAATGTCATAAGTGGCCCTCCCATCTGCACCATGGAGGATGTTAATAGACCATTTGTGAGGCCGATTTACGTTGGTACCGACAATAGTTTCCCCCCTCCCGATCCTAATGAGTTGTTTGGAGGTGGGAGCTTCATTGTCCAAAGTGGCCCCACACCTATAGCATCTTCCGTATCCCTCCCTCCTGAGCAAACATCTTCTCGAGCAATATATTCCAATGATTATGAAGTGTGTGGAGTTTCTTCTTCTCGGGAGCTTGAGTTGGTTATGAAAATAGCGACATTGAAGGCTCAAATTGCTCAAATGTCTAACCCGAAACCGACTCCTCCTTATGCGGGACCCAGTTGTCCTACTCCCCCGCCGTCTCACGATCCTCTTATTCCTTATCACGTGGACCCACTACCTTCGCCTACTCTTTCGGTCACGTTCCTTGAAAAGTGTGGGGTAGTTAATTTGGTTATCTCACCGATGGAGGAGGCCATGGTTTTGATTCTGAGTATTTCTACTCCTCTTGACCCCTTACCTTTTACTTCAAAACAATCTTGGATGATTGGAGCATTGAGGAGGAGTTTGGCCCGAACGTCGATATTGAGGGATGTAGTGAGGATGAGCCCCTTGTTCTTAACGATGAGATCGTTGTGCCTCTATGTGCCCCCGGTTTATGTGTGGACGATTCTCGATGTGTCGTTGAGGGCAACGATGACTTTTTAGAGGGGGAGGTGGGGGTTATTGGTGATAGGATTGGAAAATTTGAAGATTCATTTGGGGTGGAGATTGTTGATGATGGGATTGGAAAACTTGATGATTATCTTGAGGAGGAAGAGCCAATTATCATCTTTGAAAATTCGGATCGAGAGGAGGAAGAGAGGTCGGTTGACGTGCTTAAGATTATTAAGGGGGATATTGGTTGGAGACCGGGAGTTAGCCCCTGTATGGAGATAATCGGGACTTGGAGGTTGTTGTGGGAAGGCTTAATGTTCGTACTCGCCGAGAGTGAGTGGGTGAATCCCATTCACATGGTGCCCAAGACGAGCGGCTCGTTAGTTCTCGAGGAAGAAGAAGGAGAATTGTTGGCCATGAGGGCTACGACGAGATGAAGGATGTTGATTGATTCTAAGAAGTTTAATGCGACTACCAAGAGAGATCATTTCCCTCCCTCGTTTGTCGATCAAAGGTTGAAGAAGCTAGCCGGACATTACTCCTATCGGTTCTTTGATGAGTCATCGGGTCACTTTAAATCACCATCCCACCCGAGGACCTAGCCGAGACGAGTTTCATTTGCCCATTTGGAACATTTGCTTTTTGGTGGATCTTATATGAGCTATGCAATGCGCCAAGGACGTTCTAAAGAGTGGATCCTCCCGACAAGGAGGAAGTTGTGTTGGAGGACCCTCTCACTCTCTTCCCGCCTTGACCAAAAAGGGAGTACATCGAGCTAATGACGTAAAACAAGTGCTTCTTGGGAGGCAACCCAAGTTCTTCTCGTTTATTTCTTTTATTTTCTTTCTTTCTTTTTAAAATGAAAATCCAAAAACATTTGAAAATTTGAAAAAAAAAATTATTGAGATTCATGTACATATTTTCTTGAGTTTTTAATTTCGTGTGACTTTCTTATATAGTGTGTTATTTTCCGACTTCAACCTTGGGCGATTGGATAAGTGAGTAGCGTTCATGGAACCGGGAGATACTAGCCACGCTCGATTTTTGCTTGGATTGCTTAGATGCCTAGGTGGACCCCACCGAGCTCGACCTAATTACTCGCTCGGTTGAGGAAGTTTCTATTTCCCCCTCCTTTTACTTAGTTTTCATTAAAATGCGGATATCGCATGGTTTAAGTGTGGGGTGGGTAAGTAGTTAGGGTCCCAGTTTTTATCAAGCATGTTTTGTTGTTCTTAACTCGAGCCTTGGCGAAGTGACGCATTCTTGGAGAAGTGACGCTTAGTATTTGCGCTTTTATATGGTTGAGTCGAATTTTGTGTCGTTTGTGTCTTTATTACATTGTTGAACAACTCCACGTGCTTAGAAGTTTGAATAGTTTACTTGTCGGGTTTTTGCATGTTTATGGCCTCTTGTGTGAGTGGTTGAATTTTTGTGCTTCGTCCAAAACCCGCCTATATATATATATATATATATATATATATATATAATCAACATTTACTCGTGAAAAGATTGCAAAGTTCTAAAAGCTCTTTTTATTTTGCTCCTAAATTCGGTGCAAACTAGTGAGTAGCTATGTGTGATTTATCGGCTTGCTTGCATTTTCATGGAAATTGCATTGAGGAGGTTTGATTTTGCTCGTACATGATTGAATTCAAAAATGACATTGAGGCACATATATCACCCTTGTTCCGGACATATCCATATATTTAAGCTACTTAAAAATCCTAAACGAGCCCCCTTGAGCCTATATCCTATTTCTTGTTAGCCGAGCTCGATTTTAGCTCTTATATCTCCGTAAATTGTAAGGTGAGAGTGTATTATTAGTTGAAAAGAAATGTGAGGGAAATCGATTGTGGGTTTCGGGTTTTGAGTTGCTTATACAAAAAAGAAATTATTAATAATAATAAAAGTCCAACACTAATCACGAAAAGTGATAAATCGAGCCTTCAAGCGAAAAGCCTAATTCAAAAAGGGCTAAGTTTAGTAAAAAGAAGCAAATTCAAAAATCTTCTAAGTGTTGTGAAATAAATTCGGAAAAGAGTGTAAAGATACGAAAGGGTTTCAAAGGAAAGTTTGGTGATTGGGAAGGGTGAAGCGATTATAAGCTTCAAGTTTTAGAAATTAGGATTTTGTGTGTTATTGATTACGTTCGATTGTGTGTTAGCCACTATATCCAAATATTTCATACCTTACCAAAGAGCCAACATTACAACCCTAAACAAAGACCTCTTTCGATTCTTGTTTGATCATGTACAATGGGCAATTTTGAGTTTCCAATTTGTGAAATCTTGTCGAGTGCATGCATTGCCCGATTTGAGCGTAAACACATCCTACATACACTTGAGCGAATTGAGCAAACACCCTCAAAATTCCATTTGAGAGGAAGTCATCGATTTGGCTTGTATTTGAGAAAGATTAATACGATCAATGCTTGACGATAGCGAGTCTATGTTGATACTACCATCATATTAATAAGGATAAGCACAAGGATTTCTCATTTTACACAATGTTCATTGCATGTGCACTCTCGATTCTTTCTGTTGTTCGAGGACGAACAAACCAATAAGTGTGGGGTAGTTGTTTTGCATGTAATTGTTTCATTTTTCCTCGTGTTTTTAATTAGGATTTTATGTTAATTTTAATAGTTTTTAATCGAGTTTCGTTAGGTTTTTCGTTTGTTTTCTCATTTTATTGTTTTCCGTGTCTCTTGTTAGTTTTATATTTAATTTGGTTAAATGGTCCGATTAACTTGAGGTTTGTGGTAAATCATGGTTTTTTTTTAATAAAGTGTGAAAATATTATTAAAAAGAAGAAAACCATTCATACAGAAGTAGATCACGACATCCATTCCTTGACTAAAGGCATCTGTTCGGGCCTCATTAAAACCTCCCGAAGTAAACCCACCCTTGTGGGAGAAACCCTCGTGGAGGAAAGAGTACCCTCCCCACGCCAGTAGTAGAAGGAATAGATCAAAGCGATAAAAAATGCTAAGAGCCACAAGCCGGCTGAGGGTAAAAATAAGCTACAACAAGCAAGACGTGATCTAAAAAGCAGCAATACCAAGGTCCTCTGCCGAACCGAGACTAAGCTGCCAACCGAGGGGCTGAAATCAAGATCGTGATGAACGGTACACTGTTTTGCCCAATATATCATCGTTCACCAGATCTAAGAGGAACACCGGAGGTGAAGTGAACCAGCCGTAACGCGGAGAATCGGACTTGGAGAGCGCATCAGCAGCGCGATTGCCTTCTCGATAAACATGCGAGACCATGAACTCGATCGAGGTAGTGAGAAATAGAATCCGACGCCAACGAGCCAGAAAGCGCCAAGGAACCTCAAGGCTACGCTTAACAAAGAGCTCCACCACATAAGTTGAGTCYGATTCTAGCCAAATTCGTCTCCATCCTCTCTGATCAGCCTCCTCAACCGCAATAATCGCGGCCTCTAACTCTGCCTCAAAGGCATAACCCTGGCCAAGCGATCTAGAAAAACCGCCCTTAACAAAGCCCCGGCAGGTGCGGAAGATACCCGCCGCCACGCAATCACCAGGACAGCCCAAAGCACTGCCATCCGTATTCACCTTAATCCAACCAGGTGAGGGYGGTAACCAGGTCACAGGGGAGAGGGTGGGCGGYGGCGCGGGCCTTCCACGCACACCCAATTTTCTCAAACACACCAGGTCGGAAACAGTGTTCGCCATCGTGCCGTGATCAAGGGCGGAGGACTCGAGAATGAGCGAACGAATCAAGATAAGGGCCTTCGTGGTGGTAGGTAGGACTCCATTATGYATGAAATCGCACCTGAGGTGCCAGATCGTCCAAACCGCCGAGATAAAAGCCGTTTTCCATAAGAAGAGTACCTGCGCACTAAAACGACAGTCAAAAGCAAAAACAAAAATATTATTGAAACCACCTGAGAGAGGGAGCTGGATGTCAAAAGAGTCCTCGATCCAACTCCAAATGTGACGCGCAAAGTGGCAATCTGTGAGAATATGATCGACCGACTCAGAATGCTCGAAGCAAAAGCAGCAAAATGAAGGACCAATGAACCCCCGTCTGCAGATCACGTCGAAGACACCGAGCCGATTAAAGATTGCCTTCCAAACAGTGATAGAGCGTCGAGGAGGAATATGAGAAGACCAAATCCAGCTGCCCCACCGAACCTTAAGAAACTTCTGARGAAGGTGAGCATACGCGATCGTGGCCGAGATGTCACCATTAGGAGAGAGAGACCAAACACGTTTATCCTCAGTGTGAGAGACCATGGGAAAGTGGAGGATGTCAATAACAATATCCCTATAAGCAACGAGAAATCTCTCCGTGTGGTAAATCATGGTTTTTTATGGTTTAAATTCACATTTTATAGGTGAAGGCATCGAGTCCCGAAAATTGAACCGCGTCGGCCCGAACCGAGCGCTCCCGCGCGGAGCTGCCGAGACCTCCCGACAGGCTGCCGAGCCGTCCTGCGGACGCTGGCCGAGAGCTACCGATCGCGGCCTGCCATGCCCGCCCAGTCCTGCCAAGACCCAGCGCAAGCCTGCCAAGGCCTGTCAGCAGCTGCCGAGCGCTGCCGAATCGACTGCCGAGAGCTGTCGATCGACTGTCGAGCATTTTGAATCGACTGCTCGACAATGTGTTTTGCCCGTCCTGCCGAGGGCTGTCGATCGACTGCCGTGCCAGTCGATCGAATGAGCGCCATGCGTGCCGAGCCCCGCACGCACCTGGCGAGCACTGCCGACGCCTGCGCGCCACAGCTGCCAAGAGTGCCCGGCCATGGCCGCACATGCCTGCCGACAGCGCTGAGCCAACTCGCCCAGCTCCGAGCCATCTCGCCCAACATCCGAGCCCAACCGAGCCAATTCGACCCAAGTGGTCTTATATGACCATTTTGGGTCAAATTTGGTCAAATATAGGAAGTTCAAGCTTATAAGTGATAATTGACCAATTTACCCCTAATTACCTTATATAAATATAACCTTACTCTCATTTTGTAAAAACACCTCCTCCCAACCCAAGCTTGGGTTTGGAATTATTTTCTCTCTCTAGATTTAATTTCAAGCTTTGCCTTAGGTTTGTAAACTCAAGAAGGATTCAAGTACTCCCTTAGATTATTAATTCCTTGCAATCTCAATCAAGCTTTTGGATTCTCCATTTAATTTTTGTAAGCTTTCTTTTAATTTCATGCTTTGTTCTTCATTTGTTTTATGCTTTTTGCCTTAGCTATTAGAATTGTTGCTCGATCTTGTGAATCATCTATGGAATCTAGTTCAGTGACACAACTAGATCATAGATTGAGGCCTAGATCATTTAATTTCACGTAATTTCATTTGTTTCGTGCATTTTTCTTCATTTCATGCTTTTTGTCTTAGCACCTTGAATTCATGTTAGATATTAAGAATTGGCGTCTAGATCATAGATCGGGTCTTGGATCGTCTTGATTTTGAGTTTTTCATATGCTTTATTTGCAATTTAATTTTCATGCATAGTTTTAGTTTAAATCTTAGATCTAGGTTTTGTTGCTTATTATTTTCCTTAAAGTTTTGAACTTTCTCGTCAATTTCCATTGCTCTTTACACTGATCCTTTCAATTCATGTTAATTTGCATTATTTGAGTTTTTATGCATAGTTTTAACTTGTGAATGCATGCTTGTACTTGGTGAAACATTGCATTTTCTTGCTTATTTCCTTTATTGCTTTGCATTTTCTATTTGAGGCATACGACAAGGCATTCTAACCACGTGCAGTTCATTTCTTAGCTTAGTTTAGTTAGCTTAATTTCTTTATTTTCATTTTCCTTTTATTTTCAAAGATTGAAACACATTGAATACTTCAATTGAATCGAACTCCGATAATACCAAGCCAAGAACCCGTTGATTTATTTCAACACCACTTAAACTCTTCTAACACAACCCACCTAATGAAGATAGTTGAAAAACTAAAATTGTGTAAGACTACAATCAGAAAGCCCCAATTTAAGGTATCGAAGTCTTTACGGATGTCTATATTCATGATCATGTTCTTACCGAAGGTACGGGAGGAGAGTCAATTAAAGGCCTCAGAGGCAACATCAATACAATCATCAATCTCCTTTCCCTGAATAAAACTGAATTGGGAGTCCGAGATCATCTATCCAATGACTACACCGAGGCGGGTATTCATGGTCTTAGTGATGATCTTGAGCTTCAATTCCAGTTTTATGGTCCTTAATCCGAAAATTAAGGGGGCGATTCGGGTGGAGGATTTCTGGACTATTTCTCTTAGTAACTTCTTCTTCAAATTACTAAAGATCATGGTGACTCGTCACAACATTATCATTGGCGATGTGGTCTCGGATTCTCAATTCAGGTTTATTCTGGGGCAATAAACTCACGATTGTATTGCGGTGGTTTTAGAGGCCTTAACTATCTTAGTTCTCGCAATTTCAGTAAAAAGATGATCATGAAGAGACATTTCTAAATCTTTTAATACAATGGATGGGGTTTTTCTGATGGTGGTTTTATGCCGCTTTAGATTTTCTTCCATTATTGTTGGTTGGGTTGATACCATTCTTCATTCGGCTCGCGTTTCTGTGCTTTATAATTGTAGTCCGGCTGGTATTTTAATTGCACTAGGGGTTTTTCCAAGGGTACCTGCTCTCTCCCCTACTATTTTTCATTGTGGAAGATGTCCTCGCGCGTGCTCTTTGCTTTGTTGTGGATTCAGGTACGATCTCTCTGCTTCATGCTGGTCGTTCTCTTCATTTTCTGACTTCCCTCCATTATACCGATGGCATTCTTGTTATGAGCCATGCTTTGACTCTAAATGCTCAGGCTATCTTGGATATCTTCCGTCATTTTGGTGATAGTTTTGAGTAGGTTATCAGCCCTGTGTAATCCAATATTTACTTTGGGTCATTGGTCACTCCTGCTATTATTAGACTATTATCAGATATGTTTGCCAGGTCCCTAGCTTCTCGGTGGGTTTTTTACCTCCTAATTATCTTGGAGTTCCGATATTTCCCAGCAGTCCATGTTTGTCTCATCTTTGTCTGGTCTTCGATAAAATAATTGCTAAATTTGAGTGTTGGAAGGGGTCCTCTTTGTCTTTGGAGGGTCGAGTTTTCCTTGTTGATATAATCATTACTAGCTCCACGGTGTACTTCATGCTCATCCTCAGCTGGCTGACATCGCTTCTTCGTAAGATTGAGATGGGCATCCAGGATTTTGTCAGGTGACATCTCTAAGCATAAGTAGTGCACAGTTTATTGGGGCTGTTATGCCCCATGTGAGGAAGGCAGTCTTGGTATCCAGTCGGTCATCACGACTAATTTGTCCTTTCTTCTAGAATTTGCTACTAACTTGCTTAATAAGAACTCTATGGCCTTTTGTCTCTTCAGCATTTCCTTAAGGTGGATGTTTGCTCGCGCGCGTCATATCTCTTCCTCTATTGTGGGGGGTGGGGGGGGGGGGGTGGGGGTGCTGGGGGGTGTTCGGACTCATTTATGTAATATTTAGGAGGACTCTCGATTACAACTAAAAGAATTTATTAAGAGATTCTCTCCCATTCTTATTTCAATTATGGAGCCGATGGTGGATAGCTTGGCTATTTTGGATCATTTTTGGGTTTTGTTTGGTCTAACTTTTGTGGCTGAGAATTTTAGACTAAACGGACAATCGGACATTTGGATTTTTTCTTCTTCTCCAGTGTTTTCTTCAATCGTTGTTTTTAATATAGACCAGGCGGTGGTTTTGAAAGTGAATATTGGTGTCGCTAATTTCATGTGGGTTTTGTACATGCTTATAATCACCATACACAACATCAACGACTTTGTGATAAACGACTTTGTGTGATGGATAATATGGTGATGATGGAGGATAATGATAAACTCTGTAGGTTGGCGACAAATTTAGGTATTTTTGAGGCAGCAAAACATTTGAGTTCTAATAGCGCACAGGGACCCGATGGCTTCAGTGGGGGGTTTGATGTTCATTGTTGGGCGATTGTGGGGTTTGATGTTTTTGGGGCTATCTGGAGCTTCATTGTTTCGGGGCATTTCCTAGAAGGGCTTAATGGCGCATATCCCAAAGAAGAAGAATACTTGCAAGATTGAGGATTTTCGTCCCATTGTGATGGGTAAATTTTCAAGATACTCAATTTGTCGGATCGGTTTGGTGGTATCATTCGATGAATTGTTCAAGATACTCAATTTGTCTTTATACCCGGTAAACACATGCACGATTGCATTACCTTGGCCTCGTAGGGGTTGAATTGTCTACTTAATCTGCGAGCAACTGCCAGTGTTGCGATTAATGTTGACATAGGGGAGGCTTTTGATACAATTAGATGGGATTTTTTGCTGCGGGTTTTGACCATGTTAGGTTTTGATGGTCGATTTGTAATTCGTTGTCTTTTACACTTAGTTCGATGAGGATTTCAATTTTGATCCATGGTATCCCTCATGGATATTTTTGTGCTCTCGTGGTGTTAGGCAAGATGACCCGCTATCCCCTTTATTATTTTGTGTTGCGGAGGATGTGCTTGCCCGGTTGCTTAAGGGTGCTATGGATCTTCGACACATTGACCATTTATTGCTTATGGTATTAAGTTTCCCTCGTTCATACTTTACACAAATGACATTCTTATTTCTGAAGTGGCAAAGACTTCGAATTGCTTTAGGATTCGCAAGATTTCGGAGGATTGTGGGGTTTCTTCGGGTCAGATTTTTAGCCTAGAAGAATTTATGATGGTGATCAGCCCCATTTTATACCCTTTAAAAGATGCATGACGCGTGCCATTGGCATCCCAGTGGGGTCTTCCCCATTCGCGTATCTTGGTGTCCCTCTAGTTTGAGGTGCTCCTGTCAAACCACATTTTTGGGTTATTTACAAGTAGATTTTGGGTAAATTCAGCAAATGGAAGGGGCGTATGCTATCCATGTCTGGGCGTGTTTTCTTGGATTACTCAGTTGTTACGAGTTCTTTTGTTCACTAGATAATGATTTATCAATGGCCTATTGGATTGCTTCAGAATATGGAAAAAGCAATGTGAAATATTATTTGGTCGGGCGATATTGAGAATGTTGGGTCATATAAGGTGTCTAGGGATAATTGTTGTACTACCTGTAGGGAGAAAGTAAGGCTGGGGTTTGATCTTTCATTGCGGCGAATAAGACTTTCTTAATGAAGCTTGCTTGCGCATTCTTACGATGGACACGTCAGTTTTTCTTACTCTTCGAAGCAGATTCATTAGAACAGACAGGAGTCTCTGACTTCATTATATTTCTTCATCTATTTTGGAAATGGATCCGTCAGGTGATTTGGTGTATTTGCGAGAACTCAAGATGGGTTCCGGGAGGGGAGTCATCAGTACAATTTTGGTTGGATAATTCTCTTGGTTATATCATTGCACACAAGCTTGGGTTGCCGCTTCATCTTCTGGATGGTTTTAGAGATCTTGTTAGTGAATTTTATTATGATGATTTTTGACACTTTACGAGGGATTTCGTGGTTCATCAAACAACCATTGTTCGAGATACTCTCCGTCGTGCTATTCTGCCCAACACGTGCACTAAACATGTTTGTTTGGGCAGCCTTGATGGCTCTCTTTTGGCTAAATCTGCCTATGCTCTTATCTGGCCTTCGTGTCTCATGGTTTCATGGGGAAGTTCTATTTTGTTTAGTAAATTCCCAATTCGGCATTCAATTATGATGTGGTGGGTTATTTTATCTCGGTTGGCTGTTTTTTAGGTAGTTCATGGTGTGATGGGTCCTACGGCCTGCCTCCTTTGCCTACGAGATGCTGAGATGATCGACCATCTTTTTTGGAGCTGCAAGTTCATTCGGACGATTTGGAGTTGGATTGCGGAGTCGATGCATTTCAGCCTACTGAATTGTCATGGTTTTAATGAGTCCCTTATGTCTTACATTAGGCAATGATTCAGCTCGCAGTTGAGTTTTCTTTGGAAAGTGAGTATCATTTCGATGGTTTGGGTCGTATGGAACATACGTAATAATCTTGTTTACAAGGATCAAACACCCCCAGTTCAGCATGCCCTCTCATTAGTTCAACAATGTCCAAATCAACCATATTAGTTGGTGCCTAGAAAAGCTCTTTGTAATACTCAATCACATATGTTTTAATAGTAACGCTATCCGTACAAATTTCCCCATCAATATTAAGACTCTGCATACCATTTGCATTGTTATCTAGTAAGGACCGTTGGAAAAAATCCGAGTTCCAATCCCCACCATTTAACTACTTAGCACGAGATTTCTTACGAACATACTCACCTTGCTGCCACAAGAGGTTTCTAAGGTGGTTTTGGGCGTCAATCTCCCTTATTGCATTATACTCCATTCGGTTCTCGATAGCTATAACGGATTGAATGTTTTCGAGGGCTAGATGGGCAGCGTCTAAGTTGTGGTAAACGTCTCTAAAAACCTCATGATTCCAAGTCTTAATATCCTCTTTCAGTCATTTAAGTTTACGAATGAAATGAACAAAAGGAGATGTTCTTGTTGTATAATCCGATTAAGAATTAGTAACCAAGTTCATGAAGTCCGGATGTAAAAGCCACATATACTGAAAACAAAATGGAGAGGGACCTCTTGACACAATATCCATAACCATAAACATTATGGGATGATGATCCAAGCATGTTCGGGGCAGCACTAAACCTGAAACTGCCCCCCACAATGAGCAAAAAAGGGGTTGCGCCAAAATACGATCAAGTTTTGCCAATCGTCATCCGGATGATACCAAAATCTTAAACCAAGTAATTGGTAGCCCATCAGAGTAATTTCGTTAATGTCCAAACCTTCAATAAACCCCCTAAACTCCCGACAAGAGGAAGACCTAGGAGGATTACCCCCTTGTTTTTCGAAAGCACCCAAAACGTCATTAAAACCCCCTTATAAAATCAAATCAGCGAACCCCATATTTTTAATATCTATCCAAAGCCGCTGACACTGCGTATGACGATTATAAGCATGTACAAAGCCACTGCCTGGTCTGTATTAAGAATAACGGCCAAAGAAAACACTTGAGAAGAAGAAAAAAAATGTCCGATTGTCCATTTGGTCTGAAATTTCAGTCACAAAAGTTAGACCCAACAAAACCCAAAAATAATTTGAAATAGTCAAACAATCCACCATCAGCTCCGTAAATGCAATAAGAACAGGATAAATCTCATAATGAATTATTTTTGTTGTATCCGAGAGGCCTCATTGTCGAGGCGCTAAATGTTCCAAACAATAATGTTAGTCATTGAGAGGTTCGGGGATCCCTGCATCTCAGGGGTATTACGATCAAGAGACACTTATTTTTCTTTTTCCACTTTATTCTTTAACCTTGCCCTAGCCATCTTATTCATATTTTCTAATTTTTGAGATTTAAGAGAGTCCTCAATAACATACTCGTGCAACATCGCATCCTCGGCTAACTCATCTTAGGCTTTTTGTAATGCACTCTTAGAAGCATCAACCGCAGACCGAAAAGGAGTCCGAGGGATACTCACATCACCGACATATACCAGATTTGGGAATCCATCAACTGGGTTCAAGATATTCGTGTAATCTACATGCGTCGTAGAGAAATTTTTTAAAGAGACCAAAGCTTTAGACTCTACGATAAACACATTATTACAACATCATGGTGTCCTTTGAGAAAAACAATACCTTTGAGCATGCGTGGGCTACCCCCCCCCAACCCCCCACCCCACCCCCCAAGTTGTGAGTCCGCTGCAAATAATGATTCACCTCCGTTATCACTCTCTAAATCATCCAACGCAGCAAACTTATTAATCGTGTGTGCAACCTTATGAACAACATTTTGATCCTCCCCAACCACCGCCTAGACAACCCCTTTTTTTAAAAATCAATCGAGAGTAAAATACATAAAAATCGAAAGAGAGTACTAATGAACCACAACCCAGGTTAACTTGCTAAAATCACCTTGAGCAAGTAACCTAGAAAACTAAATAAAAGGCCACAGGCTGGCCAAAACCAAAGATAAACATCAATACGAATGAACCACTCTAAAACATTGTTTCTCATTCTTATCGTCATCAACAAAACTATCAAGTTCAGAGGGAGTAAAATGCTCCCAATCAAAGCAATGACCAAGCCTCGTAAACCCATCTGCCACCTTGTTTCCATCACGACAAATATGTGACACCTAAACTCCATTTGGGCAAGAGCCCGTCGCCAATGACCCAGCCACTTCCAAGGAATCGACCCCTCCACTCGCTTTTCCAATGATTGCACCACAAAGGAGGAGTCTGATTCAAGCCAAAGTCTCCACCATCCCTCGAATAGGCTATTTCAATAGCCCTCACCGCAGCAACCAATTCTGCCTCAAAAGCATGAGAAATTCCATTATTGATGACAAAACATCCCCAAACGAATCCCCGATAAGTGAGAAAAATCCAGCCACCAAGCTACTTCCCGGAGTGCCTAACGCACTCCCATCTGTATTAACTTTCATCCATCCTAGAAGAGGACGGTGCCAATGCACCAAAACAAGCCTAGAAGGGGCACAAGGATTATTTGTAACTCTCCACCGCTTAGGAGTAATCAAATCTCAGAGGGTGTTATTCATGCAACCGATATCAAGGACTGATGATTCCAAAACAAGACATCTGTATTACGTATGTTCCAGACGACCCAAACTATCAAAAGGATACTTGTTTTCCAAAGAAAACTCAGTTGCGTGCTGAATTCTTGCCCAATGGCAAACATAAGGAACTCATTAAAACCATGACAACTCGGTAGGCTGATATGCATTGACTCTGCAATCCAAGTCCAAATCGTCTGAATGAACTCGCAACCCCAAAAAAAATGATCGATCATCTCGACATCCGTAAGCAAAGTGGGCAGGTCGTAGGACCCATCACACTATGAATTACCTCAAAAACCACCAACCAAGATAAAATAACCCACCACATCACAACTGAACATAGAATGGGAATTTACTAGAACAAATCCAACTTGCCCATGTAACCACGAGATGCGAAGGCCAGACAAGAGCATAGGCAGATTTAGCCTAAAGAGAGCCATCAAAACTTCCAAACCACACGTGTTGGGCACAATAGCACAATGAAGGATATCTCAGGCTATGGTTGTTTGATGAAGCATAAAATCCATCGTAAAGTGCCAATGATCATCATAATAATAGTAACTAATAAGATTCAAATGTGCTTATTATCATTGCCCACGAGATTCAAACCAAAGCTATCCGACGCGATCCCATTCTATACCAAAATACCTTTACTTTTGTTGCCATTATCTATCGATTTAGGTGCCCGATTATAATTGACAGCCACAGGTTGCCACAGACATGAGCGGCTGCATCCCCGGTTATAAGTGCTTGACTCGGATCAATGACATGTTGTAATCGAGTGACCCACCATATCACATTTCTTGCAAAAATCCGACAAACTCTTGTAAGTGAAATTCACAAAGTACAAGTGGCCCATGCGTTCAATTATTAAACTTTCTGGCAATGGGTGTGATAAAACTATCCACTAGCACTCTTGCAAAGTGCTCGAACATCCAATGCAATGAGTTGTAAACAATCTTCAACAGCATATTTGCTGCCTGTGCAATACCTGAAAGGGTTTCCTTGTCCTATAGCTCGTAGCCAAGTCCATGAATACGCAGCCAAATTTGAGAAAAAGATGACTTAATATGCTCGGGATCAAAGTTCAGAGCCCATTATTACAACAGAAAGGAACCCGGCGACAACCGCCATGTTCTTATTTTCCAAACCACATCCCTATTATGATCATCTTTAAAAATCATCATATAGTAACCTCTTCCCAATGAAATTATACAGAAGTTTGATTTCAAACCCCAACATTTTTTTAGTTTATCAAACAACAAGCGTACCGGTAGCATTTTACATCCTTTAGCATAAATTGTACGGCCAATGAGGGTATGATCAAACACCTTCCGTTTAGCTGCGTAGGATTTGTTGGATAACTTGAGGGACAAGACATCACAATATCAACCCGGGATGAGGGGCTATCCACAACGTTTTCAGTGTGTGGAGGGATCTCCGATAAGGGTGCTGATATAGGACCAATTAACTTTTGTAGTAGCAGTATCTTTGGCATTAACTATGCCGATGGTTTTTGGTGTCTTGTCAATAATCGCTAGAGGGTGGTTGTGGGAGTAGCTCCTCAACCCTCAGATTAGTTGAGGAGTCATGATTGCACTGATGGGCCGAGGAAGGTGGCGGTGATGGTGGATGGGTCTCGAGATTGCTAGAGCTTGGGTGGAGGTTTGTAGGCATCGTGAGGGCTGATGGGCGACCTCTCCTGCCATGGAGGCGGAGGACAGTGGAATCAAAGGGTGATGGACGAATTTTAGGGCCCTTTAAGCGGGGGAGAATTACAAATCATTCCAGTGCCCCTTCTCGGCTCATTTCGGTGCTTTGGAACCATCCCCTTCCAGACTGGATGAAAGTTAATACAGATGGGAGTACGTCGGGCGCTCCAGGACGTAGCTTAGTAGTTGGAGTTTTTTGCACTTATCAAGGACTTGTTCAGGGATGTTTTGTCGTCGAAAGTGGCATTTCTAATTCTTATCAGGTCAATTACCGACTGTCAAGCGCCAGAGCCTTACTCTTGGAAGTATAGTTTTTAGTGGTTTTAAAAATAAAGGTTCATTTGGCTTGGTATTATCGGAGATCAATTCAATTGACGAATCCAAGTGTTTGTAGCTTGAAGAAATAAAAGGAAAATGAAAATAAAGCAATTAAACTAACTAAACAAAACTAGGAAATGAAATTACAAGTTGGTCAGATACCTCGTCGTATGCCTCGAATATGAAAATGCAAGCAACAATGAAAATTAAGTAAAAACAAGCAATGTTTCACCAAGTACAAGCATGAAAGCTCAAGGTACAACCATGCTTGCATGAACATAAAATCTAGAAGAATGCAAATTGAAAAAAATCAAAAGCATGAATAGAAAGAGCAATGAAAATTGACATCGAAGTTTAAAACTTTACGGAAAATAACAAGCAACGGAGTGTAGATCTAAGATTCAACCTAAAACTATGCATGAAAATAAAAACCAAAATAAAGCATATGAAAGACTTGAAATAAAAATGATCTGAGACTCGATCTATGATCTCGATGTGTCACTCATCAAGATTCCATAGACGATCCACAAGATCTAACAAAAAATCAAAGAGCTAAGGCAAAAAAAAAAAAAGCATAAATTGAAGAACAAGCATGGAAATTAAAGAACAAGCATGAAAATGAAAGAAAGCTTACATGAATTAAAGGAAAAGAGTAACAAGCTTGAATTAAATTGCATTAAAATAAGATCCAAGGGAGTACTTGAATTCTTCTTGAGCTTACAAACCCAAGGCAAAGCTTGAAATTAAATCTAGAGAGAAAAAATTAGTCCCAAACCCAAGCTTAGGTTGGGAGGAGGTGTGATAATCATAAAAATGAGAGAAGTCCACTATTTATACAAGCTCTAATTGGGCTTAAATGGGCCAAATTAGCCTTAGAGGCTTGAAAATCCTGGGTTTGACCAAAATTGGCCCGTGTTGACCAAGATGGCTCAAGGTGGCTCGATCATGGGTGAGCAGGGCTCGGTTTTGGGCGCAAGACTTGGCAGGGCGCTTGGGCCTGGAGATGGCTAGGTGTTTGGGAAGGATATTGGCGCAAGGGAGCTTGGAAAAGCATGGCTAGGCGTTTGGCAAGGATCTTGGCGCAAGGGAGCTTGGCAAAGCATGGCTAGGCATTTGGCAGGGCATGGCTAGGCATTTGGCAAGGATCTTGGCGCAAGGGTGCTGGAGATGGCAGGGTTGCCTTGCGCCATGCCTTGGGTGCTTGAGATGGAAAGGCATGGCTAGGGATGTCAACCATTCCAGAATGTTTTCCCCTTTGGAGCTCCTTCTTGGCATCAAGTTTGGCTTGGATTTTGGCAAGGCATGGCTAGTATTTTGACCTTCAATGCTTTTACTTATGAAAATAGGGATTTTGAACATAAAAACCCAAGAATTTCACCAAGCCTCAATTTAATTAAAACCATTTAACCTAATTAAATATACAATCAAAAAGAAACACAAAAAACACTAAACCAAGAAAAATAACCTAGAAAACCTAACTAATCGATTCAAAAACTACTAAAATCAATATAAATTCCTAATTAAAAATACGAGAAAAACACCACAATTACATGCAAAATAACCACCCACACTTATCAATTTGTTCATCCTCGAACAGTGAAAAGAATCGAGAATGTACATGCAATGAACATTATGAAAAACAAAAAAAAATCCTTGTGCTTATCCTATTTAATATGATGAAAATATCAACATAAACTCGTTATCGTCAAGCATTGTTTGTATTACTCTTTCTCAAATGAAAACCAAATTGACAACTTCCTCTCAAATGGAGTTTTGAGGGTGTTCGCTCAATTCGCTCAAGTGTTTGTTATATAGGACGTGTATACACTCAAATCGGGTAATGAATGCACTCGACAAGATTTCACTAATTGGAAACTCAAAATTGCCCATTGTACATGACCTAACAAGAATCGAATGAGGTCTTTGTTTAGGGTTGTAATGTTGGCTCTTTGGTAAGGTATGGAATATTTGGATATAATGGCTAACACAGGATCAAATGTGATCAATAACACACAAAACCCTAACTTCTAAAACCTGAAGCTTATGATCGCTTCGCCCTTCCCAATTTACCAAACTTTCATTCGAAACCCTTTCGTACACTCACTTTCCCGACTTTTATTTCACAAAACTTAGAAGCTTTTGAATTCTCTTCTTTTTACTAAATTTAGCCTTTAAATTAGGCTTTTCACTTGAACGCACGCTTTATCACTTGAAAAATGGGGTTGGGTTAATTAGGGCCGAGATCCGAATTATATTTTTCAAGTTTCCAAAAATTTAAAAATTAACCCCCCATGGTTTCTACTTCGTTATACTTTAGCCCCTCGGTTTACTCAAAACTCTAATTTAGCCCTCAATTTATCTACAACTCCAATTCAGCCCCTCAAACTTATGAAACTTCAATTTCAGCCTCTTGAAATTGTGAAACTCCAATTCAGCCCATTGTGCCCCACGATGTAAATTTAATTATAGATCTACCCCTCAATTTTTTTTTATTCTTCCATTTAAATCCTAACTCCCAAATTGATGATGACGATTGTCAATTAATTTCTAATTCAATTTATTCCAATTATTTCGACCCCAATTATCCAAGTTCAGATTTCCCAAATTCACGTTCAAATATTTTTATTTTTCTATGTAGGTAACGAATCGATGAATACTAAGCATTCCTTCATTACATTCATCAAAATCCATTACATTTAAATTATGAGGTAGGGACCACCGACTTCTCTTTTGTTAAATATAAATTTTTAGTTATCCTGCTATGTATCATGTATTCTCCAGTATAATCTACTTCTAAGACTGAATATGGCCAGAGGTTGTAAAAGTTGTTTGTGACCAAGGTAAAGTATCATCATGTTTATCTCGGTCCACTAATTTAACCGGAGACAGCAAAAGATGTCTGTGACCTAGGTAAAGCATCATCAAGAAAACCCGTCGCGTTTTAGCTGTAGTCAATGTCTATGTTTTTCTAAAACCGCTATTCTATGAATTATATCATTGCAGACAAGCTTAGGTGGCCGCCTCATCTCCGAGATGGTTTTGGTAATCTTATTATTGACTTTTATTATGATGATCGTTGGAACTTTACGAGGGATTTCATGGTTTATAAAACAACCATTGTTCGAGATATTCTTCGTTGTGCTATTATGCCCAACACGTGATAAACGTGTGTGGTTGGGCAGCCCGATGGCTCTCTTTCTGCTAAATGTGCCTATGCTCTTGTCCGATATTCACGTCTCATGGTTTCATGGGGAAGTTGGGTTTAGTCTAGTATTCCCAATTTGTCGTTCAATTACGATGTGACGGGGTATATTATCTCGATTGGAAGTTTCAAGGTAATTCATAGTGTGGTGGGTCCTATGGCATGCCCCTTTGCTTATGAGATGATCGATCATCTTTTTTGGCGCTATGAGTTCATTCGGATGATTTGGACTTGGATTTTGGAGTCATTGCATATCAGCCTACCGAGTTTTCATGGTTTTAATGAGTTCCTTATGTTTGCCAATGGGCAAAGATTCAGTGCGCTGTTGAGTTTTCTTTGGATAATGAGTATCATTTTGATGGTTTAGGTCATATGGAACATACGCAATAATCTCATTTAAAAGGATCAAACACCCTCAGTTCAGCATGCCCTCACATTAGAATGATGTCTTCTTTTGGAATTGTTCGTTCTTGATACCGGTTTCAAAATAACACCTTTTCGGATTTGCTAACTCTTAAGCGGTGGAGAGTTACAAATAATCCTTGTGCCCCTTCTCGGCTCATTCCAGTGCATTGGCACCGTCCTCTTCTAAGATGGATGAAAGTTAATACAAATGGGAGTGCGTCGGGCACTTGGGGATGAGGCTTGGAGCTGGAGTTTTTCGCACTTATCGGGGATTGATTCGGGAAGTTTTGTCATTGACAGTGACATTTCTCATGGTTTTGAGGCAGAATTGGCTAATGCAGTGATGTCTATGAAATAGCCTATTCGGGGGGATGGTGGGAACTTTGGCTTAAATCAGACTCCTCCTTTGTGGTTGAATCATTGGAGAAGCAAGTGGAGGGGTCGATTCTCGGGTCATTGGCGACGAGCTCTCTAGTTTGATGGCCAAATGGAGTTCAGAGTGTCGCATGTTTTCTATAAAGAAAATAAGGTGACAGATGGACTCATGAGGCTTGGCCATTGCTTTGATTGGGAGAATTTTTCTCCCCGTGATTTTACTAATTTCGTTGATGACGATAGGAATGATAAAGAATATTTTAGAGTGGTTCATTAGTATTGATGTTTATTTTTGGTTTTGGCCTGCATGTAGCCTTTAATTTGATATTCTGGGTTACTTGCTCAATGTGATTTTAACAAGTTGACCAGGGTTGAAGGTCGATTGTATCTTTTCTTCTTTTATCTATTTTACTCTCGATTGAATTAAAAAATGTTAGCTTTTGGTGGGATAATTTGCTTGAGGTACTCTATTGCTGACCGTATCGGCATCCCCATATCTCTCAAGAAGCGGTTCTCTCAACTATCGCTGATTATTTCTTCTTGGGGATTTGACACTTCACGGGAATATTTTAGATCATGTTCCACTACAAAAAAAATTGGCAATACTGGCGGATTTACTGGCGGCCAAAAGGCCGTCAGAAATGCTGGCGGAAAACCTTGATGGCGGATTTACTGGCGGTCATGGGCCTCAGTATTTATTCCTGTCAGCATCCCCTCAGGGATAGGGCGGGAATTTATCCCGCGTAACTATCCAGACGGTCATGCCCGTCAGGATATATTTTTTGATTTAAAAAAAATAAAAAAGAAACATGCTGACGGCCCTGCCCGTCAGCATGTAAATTTGAATTAAAAATAAACAAAAATATATACGCTGAAGGCCTTGCCCGTCAGCATATAAGTATAATCCTGACGGCCCTGCCCGTCAGGATTATAACCCTAAAAAATCGGGCCCCCCTCCCCCGCCTCATTTTGTTAAAACGCAAGGAAACAAAAAAAATTACCCCGCCTCAAAGCTTTCAAGCCCATGCCACCGTCGCCGCCCATCCGCCGCCGCCTTGCAGCTGCCATCGCCTGCCTTCCCGTCCCCGTCGCCGACCAAAGGTGCCGCCGCCATTGCCGCACAGCCCACACAGCCGAACCATTCCCCCCCCCCCCCCCCCCCATCCGTTAACCCCCTGTCGCCGAGCCATCGCCGCTACCCTGCCATCCCATCGCCCTCGCTGCCCCCTGCCCAAGAATACAAGACGCCGCACCACCTCCCGTCCCCTCGCCTCGCCGGCCTCGCCGCACAGCCGCCTGCCACCGAGCCACCGCCGTCGTCGCCTACCACCGCGCCGCTCCTTTGCCGCTGCTCCAAGGTAATTTCTTTTTTCCAATTTTAATTTTATATTTTTGTATATTTGTATTTGTTTGTATATTTTTATATAATTGTTGTTTATTAATTATTATATAATTAGTTTTAAAGGTTAGGGTTTAGTGTTTGTTTAAGAATTAGGGTTGAAAGTTGGGTTAATAAGGAATTAATTACAAGATTAGGGCTAAAGTATGAGTTTAATTTAGGTTTAATTTGAAATTAGGGTTTCATTTAGTGTATAAATTAAAATTATGTAATAATTTAGGGTATGATTTATAATTATAGTTTAAAAATCTATTTTTCTTTAAAATAATTTTTTTTAAATAAAAATCTGTTTACCTTTTTTTTTAATTAGGGAATAGTTATATAATTATTTTTCAATTAGGATTTAATTTATTTTAAATTTGAAATTAGGGTTTAGTTAAGGAATAATCACCTAATTAGGTTTAATTTAGAGATAATCACATAATTAGGGTTCAAATTATGAATAATTATATAATTAGGGTTCAATTTAGGAAAACCCCTAATTAGGGTTCTATTTATGAATAATTATATAATTAGGGTTCAATTTAGGAATAATCACATAATTAGGATTCAATTTATGAATAATTATATAATTAGGGCTCAATTTAGGAATAATTTCGTAATTATGGTTAAATTTAGAATTAATCACTGAATTAAGGTTTAATTTAGGAATAATTAAACTTGGGTAGATTCTGGAGTAGACGTGTCTATAAAGAGCGCATACAACATTCATACAGAGATTGTCTTGCTCAAACGCCCTCCCATGTCGGCTCCAAACATCTATAATTCAGAAGTAGTGTAACGCCCCGATTTCACTTTAGTCAAAATAGGATTTATATTTAAGAAAAATATGACGAAACCTTGGCATTACAATAAATGTCAAGACTTTCAAACTTTACGCAGCGGAAATAAACATAATATGAATAACCAAATCACCATCAAAGGAAATTTATAATTAAAAACGCATTTTTATGTCTAGTTCAACTTTTATTTAAAACAATGAAACAAGTTTGGAAACACAAAACCAACATCAACATTTTTATTCCTCTACTCGTCTCCCATCCGATCGACATCTTCCTTCATACCTGAAAAAAAATATCGTTGATTTGGGATGAGCTCAAGGTACTCAATAGTTACACCAACTTAACCCATGCAAAATCATACAACTCAAAATATAGCACAATTGATCATAGAATTCGTAGTTTTATCGTAGAAAATAAGTTGACTGCAGCTAAAACGCGATATGAAAAATACTAATTAAATATATTTTCTAATTGATTAGGTAACGAGCAATAAGGGGACTTAGAATTTCAAATACGTGCATACCACTCGATTTTTCCACGACATATTTACGAGGTAGGGACCACCGACTTTTCTATGTTAAATTTTATGTACTCAAATTTATGTGCTATGTGTATCATGCGATTCTATGTTTACAAAAACTAATATAGCCGTAGACCAAATGTGTCTGTGACCGGGGAAAAGGGTCATCGGGTATATCCCGGCGTGCTATAACCACGAATTAAAACTAGAGACCAAATGTGTCTGTGACCGGGGAAAAGGGTCATCGGGTATATCCCGG
>BMAC01000313.1:1140467-1160750 GCA_014905375.1 Phtheirospermum japonicum
AGCATTCCTGGCGGGAACGTTTTCCCATCAGGATGCTGAAATCCTGACCACAAAAATGCTGGCGGCCATTATCTGTCAGGAGGCCGTCAGTATTTCATATACTGATGGATTTCTTTGTAGTGTTCACTAACTTCGTCATCGACATTCTTCAGTTTTCCATGGTTCCAAACACAGATGATAAGCGTGTTTGGTCAATTTAGAAGAATGGTGATATCTCTTCTAAGATTGCGTAATAACATATTCATCCAAAATTTCTTAAAGTTCCATGGGGTAGCTATATTTTGTCCTCTCATATCCAAGCTCAACGTTCTGTCACAGTTTGTAAGGGGGTTTTCAATAGCCTTGGGTTCATCGGGCCATCATTTTGCTGCTTCTGTCTTGCGCGTTCTGAATCTATTGTTCATATTCTCATGAAATGCCACTATGCATGTTAAATCTGGTGCTAGATTGAGTACACTTTTGACCCTTGCCTACCTCTCTCAAGTGGTTTTGCTAATCTCTGTTTTTATATTTTTTATTGTTGTTTCAATGCGCAGGTCTTTTTCCTTTGGAAGGTAGCTTTCATCTTGGCAATTTGGATGTCCTAGTAATTATGGTACAACTCGGTTCATAATGTCATCTCTCCTTCCACTACGACGGCTCTCATTCTCATTCGTTCGCTCATTCTGGAGTCAGCTTTGGACGACGGCACAATGTCCAATTCAGTCTCCGACCTGCTCTATTTGCACAAATTAGGGGTGCATGGTAGGCCCGTGCCTCCTCCCACACTTTCTCCTGTGATTTGGTTTACCCCTTGTAATACCCCAAAGTTTATTTCAACTTTAATTTACTTATTTATCTAGTATAAATCTTTAGTATTATTATGTTTATTTCCTTCACTTTTTGAAATAGTCACGATTTATTATTTCTTAGCTCACAATCTCCTGACTTTATTTTAGTCAAGCTCAATGTCTTTTTAAAACATTCCATGATATTTTCTCCACATATTTCACAACAAGCCTTGACTTAGTTTTATTTATATATTATCATTCAAAGTCTAAAAATGGTTGATTTATAAAAGAAAGATAATAATGAAAACTAAAGGGAAGAAGAAGAAACCTTGTCCTCATCGCCTTCTTCTTCTTTATGCTGGCTGCTCCTCTGCTAGGTTTTTGGCTATTTCCTGCCCATATTGGCCAGTCGATCTAGTCAGCCAATAGCGACGGTGTCGGCCTCATGCCACTTTACTATCCCATAATCCGCTGCAATTGTCTGGCCCGACTTCTTTATGGATGATTCGGAGAAAAATAATTTGACGGACGCTTCCCTGCCTGTTTCTGCTATCCCGATGGTAATTATTTTTTGAGAGGGTTCCAGTTACTAGGGTTTTCGCTCCCTTTTTTGCATCTCAAGATTTCTAATTTTCTGGGAATTTGGATCCAATAAAAGCGGCGCCATCAATTGCCACTACCGGAACTACAACCAGCCCTACGTTGTCCCCGATATTTTTTTTACGACAGCTACCCACAGTAATTTGGCAAGAATCCTGGGTGCTTATACATCTCCGCCTCTGATAGACACATTCGCTCGATTCCCATCTGGGTTACCACCTACTCCTCCCTGCAGCACTTGCAACCACTCCCCCAGTTTTTGGCGTAAGGGTCATCTCTGAATATGACTTCTTTTTTTTGTTGACGACGTCAATTCTCTCCTGGGCCGACACTTCGGGCGGCTTTTCTTCTAAACCTATTCATCATAAAGATTTTACTTGTCGTTCTTTAGAGAATACTCCAGCGTACATTACTCCATTCACCTTCTTAGCGGCCGATTCACAAGCTTTTCCTTTCCAGCGCATCTCGGCCTTCATCGTCGATGTCGTTTCCGTAGCCTGCCCATTGGTTTTAACTGGCTTTAGCCTAATTTTTTGTCGGCAACCCACCAACTCCTTTGCAGTTTACTAAACACTCTCAGTCCGTCTCCACACCGCAACCTGCCAACAACCTTGGGGCTACTTTACAGCCACCCACTTATTCCCAAATAATGGCTGGACGCACCGCGGTTAATCCTTCTCCGGTGAAAATAAGCTTCTCGGTTATAATTGACGAACAGCTCTACCAAGACCGTGTTGTTGAGTTACGGGGATCTCTTATTTGTAGTTTAGTACAAGTGAAGGGTTTGAAACCGCTCTCGCTTGATAACCTTAATTCTTTATTACGTGATGCTTGGAAACCCAATGCTTCTTGGCAATTGGTCACGCTTGGTAAAGGCTTTTTCAAAAAAAAAAATTGTTGTTGAGGATAGGGCCCATGCGTTCGCAAAACACTCGTGAAGGTTGGGTTCGAACACATTTCGACTCTCTCCATGGGTGCCGAATTTTAATCCTTATAAGCTATCCTCAACTAAGTCTAGAGTTTGGATACGTATTTATAAATTTCCGAATGAGTATTGGGGTCGATCGTTTATATTGAATATTGCTAGTGTGGTTAGATCTCCGTTACAAATTGACGATCATTTTGTTAACGATTCAGTTGGTCACTTTTTGTGTGTTCTTGTTGAATTGAATCATAATGATGAGCTACAAGAGACAGTTATGATTGAGCGGGTGGGTCATTGTGGTTATGTTTCCATTGGTAATGAAAATTTGCCCATGTTTTGCTCGATTAATAGGACTGTTGGCTATTCCGTTGGAATGTGTACATCCTTGAAGACTCGGGTTGACCAGAAGGTCCCCACCGACTCTTAGAAAAGAGTTGATTATACGAAAAGATCTCGTTGAATCTCGGTTTCCAATAATCAATGAGGGCGACACGACAAGAGTTTCATTTGAAACCTAATGTGCCATGCATGCAAGTAATGCCTCAAAACCTTCCACTTCCATTTCTACTTCTTTATTGACATCAAATGCTATTGACAATTTAAAAATGGTGATTGCATGAATTTGGATGATTCTGTGCTGCAAGATACAACTGCGGTGAACCACCCGCCCATGGTCCCCTCGGGTCATGAGACACCCGATGAAACTTTTGATGACCCAGCCCTGGACAAGCTTACGGCTGACCGAACCGATGATGGTGCCGCCCACCCACCGACCCAGTGCACCGTTCAGGTAGTTTACTTGCCCGCAGTGATGTGCGTTCTACATCCAAGTCTACGGATGCCCCTACCAGCTCCACCTCTCACTTGAATGATGTTTAAACACTTGTCTTGGAAACTAACATATCTACTGTTAAGGATCGCACGTTCAGGTGTATGATCCAAATCGTGCACCTATAACGATACTTCAACATTGCACTGACAAGGTTAAAAACATCCACCCTTCTCATAATTTCATCATTTGAAAGGCTGAGGCCTCGTCACATCAACATATTATGTCCACAGCTGCTAGGGTTCGATGGTCCGATTATGATAACGTCGATGCTGGTTTAGTTTCTTTGGAAAAGGAGATGAGTCAGCTTGATGAACTGGATAGGAGGATTCGCAAACCTCCCCCCACCATGTCTTTTTAATGTATTGCCTCTTCTAGATCATTCAAGGTATCGACAACCCTGCTTCTCGTCTGACTCTTAAAGAGATTACAGGTTACATCGCCCTGACATTCTTGCGATTGTGGAAACCATGAATTCATTTTCAAGTATTCACGCCTCTTTTTGGCTTTCTCTCTGCATTGTTCTCGTTGTAGAAAATTTTCAGAGTAATGGGGTTCATGATATTTGGGTTTTCATGAGTTCTAATGTGACTTCCACGATGGCTATTTTCTCTTTCGACCAGATTATTCTCCTTTGCCACTTTTGGGGACATCGACTTGAACCTAGGGTTCGTGCATGCACATAATGTAGCCTCGGATCGTCGTGCCTTATGGAGAGATATTTTATGCCTTTCCCTCCACCACCTCTTGATTGTTGGGATTTTTATGCGGTTTTGGGTGGCCACGAGCGGCGTGGTGGTGATACCCCAAATGTTTCCGCTTGTGTTGAATTTCAGGATTTCTTAGATTTCGGTGGGTTTTAGCAGGTTTCCACTCGTGTGGGCTTTTTCACTAGAGTCAGTCACTATCAAAATGAGTTCTAGTTTGCTCGTCTTGATTGTGCGATTTATTCTTGCTCTGGTTCGGATCACCACCCTATTCTTATTGACTGCGCTAGAGACTCGAACCTCATATCGGGACCTCGAATTTTCCATTTTCAGAATTTTTGGACTTCTTATGATGGCTTCCATGACCTTGTCACTACGTCTTGGGATCTTCATTTTCTGGCGTCTAATCCTATCTCCCATCTCTTGGTTAAGTTGAGGTACCTTCATTGGGTTCTTCGGGAACGGAATGCATGAATGGTTGGCAACATTCATCGTCGATTTGAGGCGATTCAAGGGGAACTTTTGGCCCTACAGTCTCATTGTCTTGACAATCAGGCTACTGCTCTTATGCAAAAGAGTCGTGTGGATTGGCTTACGGATAGAGATCATAATTCGGCTTTTTTTTAACGCAATATTAAGGCTCGAGTAACGAAACCCTCCATCAGTTATCTTTTAATTGATGGGGCGATATATCATAACCCTAATGCGATTAAAAGTAATATTATCTCTTTCTTATCAGGACTCTTCTCTGCTGATTACCTTATGCTGGACACAAATTAGATTGATTAATTTCTACATTCGACTATTGATTCCCAGTCAAATTTGCTCCTGTCGGTAATCCTGGGTCCTATGGTTATTTGTGAGGATGCTTTTGCGCTTGCTTCGAGTAGTGCCCCTGGTCTCGATGGTTTTAATGGTCATTATTTTCATAAGTGCTGGGATATTGTTGGCCACGATGTTTGTATGGTTGTTCGCTACTTCTTTGAATCCTCCTCACTCCCTGCTGGTTTTGATTCGAGGATCAAGGTCCTTATCCCAAAGATAAAGGGGGTAATTCGGGTGGAGGATCTTCGGTCTATTACTCTTAGTAACTTCTATTTAAAGATCATTACTAAGATCATGGTGAATTGTCTCGGCTCTGTCATTGGTGATGTGATCTCGGACCCCTAGTTCAGGTTTATTCTGGGGAAACAGATTCACGATTGTATTGCATTAGCGTCGGAGGCCTTTAATTGTCTTACTTCTCGCACCTTTGACAATAATATGATCATGAATATTGACATTTAAGGCTTTTGATAGACTTGATTGGGGTTTCTTGATAGCAGTCTTACACAAACTTGTTTTTTCTCCAATTTTTGTTGGTTGGGTTGAGACCATTCTACACTCGGCTCGCATCTCTGTGTTTTTTAATGGGAGTCCTACTAGATATTTTAAGTGCACTAGAGGGTTTCTCCGAGGGATCCGCTCTCCCCCCTCTTGTTTTGCATTACAGAGGATGTCCTCGCTCGTGCTTTATGCTTTGCTGCGAATTCCGGTAAGATCTCTCCTTTTTGTGATGGTCGTTCGTTAATCTTTTCGATTACTTTATGAAGATGATATCCTTATTATGTGCCATGCTTCGACTCCGAACGCTAGGGCTATTCTGGACATCTTCCATCATTATGGTGATGTCTCTGAGCAGATTTTCAACCTTGAGAAATCTAAGATCTTCTTTGGGTCCACGGTCACCCCTGCAATTACCAGACGTGTTTGCAGATATCTGGATTCTCCATTGGCTTGCTGCCCGCAACCTATCTTGGGGTTACAATGTTTCGAGGTAGTACTCTCACGTCCTATTCTCATCTGGTGTTCGATAAGATTATTGCTAAATTTGGCCACTGTAAGGGGTCTTCCTTATCTTTGGTGGGTAGTATCTACTTGGTGATTTTATCATTACTAGTCCCACAGTGCACTCCATGCTCATCATCAAATGGTTGGCGTCGCTCCTTCGTAAGTTCGAGACCGCCATCTAGAATTTTGTTTGGTAAAGTGACATCTATAAGTGTAAGCGGTGCACGGTTAATTGGGCTCGTTGTTGTGCCCCATACGAGTAAGGTGGCCTTGGTATACGTTCCATCATCTCGGTCAATTCTTCGCTTCTTCTCAAGTTTGCTGCTAATTTGCTTAATAAGGACACTTTGGCCTTTCGTCTTCTCCGTAAGCGTTTCCTTATGGTGGATGGTTGTCCGCGCGCTCATATATCTTCCTCTAATTGGGGGGGTTATACGAGGTCATACCTCTAATATTCTGGAGGATTCTCATTGATTTCCTAGCAGCGAGTCTAGTGTTAGTTTTTGGTGGGACAATTGGCTTGGGTACTCTATCTCTGCCTGTATCAGCATCCCCATGCCTTTTAAGAAGCAATTCTCTCAGACACTATCGCGGATTATTTCTTTTACAGAAATATTTTTCACCACTTTCACTGTCCTCTTCATCGACATTCTTTGGATCACATAGTCCCACGCACGGATAATAAACGTGTTTGGTCGATCTTGGAGAAGGGTGATATTTCTGCTAAGATTGCTTACGATCATCTTTGCCCTAAATTTCTCAAGGTTCGGTGGGGTCGCTGGATGTGGTCGTCATATATCTCGGCTCAACATTCTATCGCTGTATGGAAGATGATTTTTAATCGCCTCAGTGTTTTTGATGTGATTCGTAGCATGAGTTTATCAGCCCGTCGTTTTGTTGCTTCTGTCTTGCGAGCGCTGAATTTATTGATCATATCCTCATGGAGTGTCCCTTTACATGTTACATCTGGGGCTGGATTGAAGATACTTTTGACATCAATCTTCCCCTTTCAGACGGTTTTACTAATCTGTGTTTTTGTTTTTAATTGTTATTTCAGTGCGCAGGTATATTTCCTTTGGAAGGTTGCTTTTATCTCGACAGTCTAGACTATTTGCCACCTCATATGCGGTTTGTTCCTTATGGCGCCTCTCCTTCCACTTTGACTTCTCTCATTCTCATTCGTTTGCTTATTCGGAAGTGTTAAGCTTTAGATCACAGTACGATGTCCAACTTTGTCTCCAACTTGCATTGTTTGTGCAAACTGGGTGTGCGTGGTAGACTCGCACCTGCGCCTACCCTTTCTCCTGTGATTTGATTGCCCCCGTCTCCTAGCTGGATTAAAGTGAATACTGATGGCAGCGCTCTAGGCTGTCTTAGGGATTGTGTTTCAGCTAGCGTCTTCCGTACGTGTTGAGGTTTTGTGAAATTCGATTTCTCTAGGTCTTATAGTTGTGGTTTTGCTTTTGAGGCTGAGTTAGTTGCCATGCTTTTATCTATTGAAGAGACTGCAGTGAGAGGCTAGAGTAGGATCTGGCTTGAATCTGACTCTTCAAACGTGGTGGACTTGTTTGGCAAATGCTGCTTCGATGTTCTTTGATGATTTATGGCTCTCTGGAGTTGGTCACTTTTTCTTACTTCTTCGATTGCTTTCATGGTCTCACATGTATTTCGGGAGGGCAATCGCGTCTCCGATGCCCTATGTAAGTATGATTAACCCCGATACAACTAGTTCATTATGCCTCCAGCGTTCTTGGTTGACTTAGTGAATGATGATATCTTGGGTAAACCAGTGTACTGATTATCTCGTTAGTTGTTTGGTGCCCTTTGGGGTCAGCCTTTTCTCGACCCGGTAGAGGGCTCTGAGGGTACAGTTTTTCGGATCACGACTCGCATGTTGTGGTTGTTTTATGTTAGTTTTAGTTTTTTTTAGGCTACCTGCGATTCTTTATCGCTTTTACTCAGTCCTTAGCTATTTGCATGGGGAGGTTACTTTTTCCTCTATGAAAAATTCCCCTACAAGGGTGGGTTTACTTAGGGATGTTTTAATGAGGTCTGAACAGACACTTCTAGTTAAAGGTCCGACATCGTGACTCCTGTAACTGGGTAACCTTTTCTCCATTTTTTAAAATTTAATACACTACTTTATTAAAAAAAGTCTTAAAAAATGCTCTTTGATTTAAAATTTCTTCTTTTAGCCATTCTCCTTTTCTTTTTTTCTTTTTAAAGAAGACCTAAATTGTTTTAAGGTGATCATTGTCTTAATGTATTTAGGGCATGTTAGACCAATTATTATTATTTTTATTTTATAAATCCAAGTTTGGCTACTTAAAATCTTTTCATTTTAAACTTATTTTCAACTATTAAATCTCAAATCTTATTTGAGATTAATATTATTTCTATTTTGAAATATTTGTATTTTTTATTTTCTTAAACTATTTTGATGTTATTAATATTGTTATTTTATATTTTTGATCCATAAATAACTTATAGCCCATTTATTATTTCTTTTGTTTATAATCTCAAAACTCATTATACATATTCATTTTATTTGAAGCCCATTTTAGAATTCTTTGGTCTAGGGCAATCACACCCAAGTCCAATCCATTTTTTTCCAAGTTCTTTCAGCTTCCGGGCATTTTTCAATCTTTTTAGCTTCACAACTTTTCATATCTTTCTCGTTAACTCACATTTAATAACCATAATAGCTGCCCTTGCAACTACGTAAAACCCACATCCATTTTCATTCTAGTTTATTTAGATCTTAAACAGTCGCAATCCCAATTTCTGGAACCAACGCCACCACCCCCATCGATACTTCTGAAACAAAACCCAAACGAAACCCCACCATCCGTTCGTCAATTACCAACCGCTAAGCACCGGAGCTGCCGTCGTCGGGAAGGAGGAGAAGATTTGTTGGGCCCGATTTCATAAATTAGGGAAGGAGCTGGTGAAAAATGGGGTTCGTTCAATAAAGGCCGAGATACGAATTATATTTCTCAAGTTTATAGAAATTTACATATGGACCCTCGTAGTTTCTACATCTTTTTATTTTAGCCCCCGGTTTACTCAAAATCCTAATTTAGTCCACAGTTTGCCCAAAACTCCAATTTCAGACCCTCGGGCTTAGGGGTGAGCAGAATCGGGTACCCAGCCATTTTCCTTGGAACCGGAACCGGAACTGGGTCCAAGAAAAGAGAACCGGTCCCGGAACCGGTACTAGCCGGGTCCAAAGTTTTTGGAACCGGTTCCGAAACCGGGTACCCGGTCTTTATTTGAGTTTTTTTTTTTAAGTTTATATTAATAAATTTGCTAAACTACGTATACTAAATGCCATTAACTACTTACTATATTGTGATATTGCCTAAAATAAAGTGCACAATACATTAGTATTAGCTTCCTCCTATTTACCAAAAGTAAGTCTACAATATAGAAAAAATTTTAATTTCCTACTACATCAATTATATAACATTACAATACCAAAATTCATGAAAATAAATGTACAAATACATAATATAAAAAGTTCACAACATTCATCAATACAAAGTCTTCATACTTATTCATAATAAGAGATCACAAATCAACAAAATACATATAAAATCCTCAAAATACACTTAAATATATTAAATACACTTAAAGATTTGGTACCGGGTACCCAGTTTAAGAACCGATACCAGCGGGTACCCAATCCTGGAACCGGTCCCAGCGGGTACCCAGCGGGTACCAGGTCTCGAAAGTATAGACCCAGAACCAGAACCGGTTACAACCGGTTCCAAGAATCTGGAACCGGAACCGGTACTAATGGGTCCGGTTCCAAGACTGGACCCGGTGGGTCCTAAGCATTTCTGGGTCTGGGACCGGGTACCCAGTATTTCTGCTCACTCCTCGAACTTGTGAAACTCCAGTTCAGCCCATTTTGCCCCACGATTTGAAGGAAATTATAGATCTACCTCTCAATTTTGTTTATTCTTCCATTTAACCCCTAACTCCCAAATTGATGATGACAATTGTAATTTGATTCCAATTCAATTTATCCCATTTATTTCGATTTCAATTATCCAAGTTCAAATTTTCAAAAATCACGTTAGAATATTTTTATTATTCTATGTAGGAAACGAATCGACGTACAAAGCATTCATTCATGACATTCATCAAAATCTATTCCATTCAAATTAAGACGTAGGGACCACAAACTTCTCGTGTGTTAAATCTAAATTCTCAATTATCGAGCTATGTATATCATGTATGAGAGTACAATCTAATTCTAAAATCGAACATAGTCAGAGGCCGTAAAAGTTTTATGTGACTGAGGGAAAGGGTCATCGAGTTTATCCCGACGTTCTATCCATTAATAAAATCGGAGACCACAAAAGTTATCTGTGACTGAGGTAAAGGGTCAATTGGAAACCCAATCGCATTTTAACTGCAGTCAATGTCTATGTTTTTCTAAAAACCACTATTCTATGAATTATATCATTGATTGTGCTATTTTTGAGGTTTAATATTTATATGAGATATGTCAGTATATCTACTAAGATAGTGGAAAGCTCACCCTATCATTAACAAATTTCAGGTTGAGGAGATCAAGCGATGAGTGACGTTGGAGGTCGATGATACACTAAGTTGAATTTAAAGATAAATAAATTTATGTCGATTTAATTTCCACTTCGATAGTTTGGTTAGGATTATACTTATTATTTTTTTTTTAAATAAAGTAGGGAATTATATATAAAAAAGGAGAAAAAATGTTACACAGTTACAGGGATCACGACGTCGGACCCAGATTATACTTAGTACTTTTTATCAATTGTCAACGCTTTCCAAAAAGTTATATATCAAAGTAGCACAGCGAAATCGCGGTGACGATTTATAAATATTGATATCCTTACTTTTATTTTTAAATGATATGTTTTTATACTTTGGATATATTATTCTAGTTTTCTGTTTATTTATTTGTTTTTGAAATGGAGCCAAAAAGTTTTATTTTTCAAAAAGGGGGCTGAGAAGTTATGGTTTTGAAGTGTTTTTCTTTAAAATTATTTAAATAGTAAAGTTCATATTATATTATACTTTATTTTATTTAAAGTGGGGCGTTGCAAAGTAACTTAAACACGAGTTGATGCTATTTTAAACTATCAACTTATAATTGATATAAATTTTAAATATTTTTCTTATTACTATTTTGCACTGCGCAACTGAAAGTTTTTATGAAATTCTCTATTTTCTTTTCATTTTACGATTTAATATTTACGTAACGCCTAGTCTACTTTATTTTATTTTAAAACACAAGCTATATTCATTTATCGAGATCGAGGCGTTACCCCGTCTCTAGGCTGGAGAAAAGTTTATACTGATGGCAGTGCTCTGGGTTGACCCGGGGAGTGTGTGTCGGCCGACGTCTTTTGTACGTGTCGGGGTCTTGTGAACGGTGACTTCTCAAGATCTTCTGGTGGGTTTTACTTTTGAGGCTGAGTTAGAGGTCGCTCTATTAGGTATTGAGGAGGCTGCAACCAGAGGTTGGAGTAGGATTTTGCTTGAATCTGACTCCTCGTACATGGTGGACTTGTTTGCTAAGTGCTGCCCAGATGTTCCTTTGCGCTTTCTTGCATGCTGGCGGCGGGTTCTTTTTATCACTTCTTCGATGGATTTCATGGTTTCACATGTGTTTTGGGAAGACAATCGTGTTGTCGATTCTCTCTCTAAGTTTGATTCCCCCGATTACGACTTGTTCACGTCGCCTCCGACATTTTCCCTTGACCTGATGAATGATGATATCTTGGGAAGGCCAGTGTTTTGCTCATCTCAGTAGTTGTTTGGAACCCCCTGTTTGCTGTTTGACCACTCGGCCTTTGTCAATTTAATCATGTTGGTTGTAGCTTTTTCTCGACCCAGAAGCGGGTTTCGAGGATGGTGCTTTCTAGATCATGACTTTTTTTTTAATAAAGTGCGAAATTACTTTTAAAAAGAGGAAAACCGTTCATACAAACATAGACTACAACGTCCATTCCATGGATAAAGACATCTGTTCGGGCCTCATTACAACCACCATTGTGGGAGAAACCCTCATAGAGGAAATAGTACCCTCTCCATACCGGCTAAGTGTAAAAATAAGCTACAAAAAGCAGGTCGTGGTCTAAGAAGTAGCAATACGAAGGTTCTCAGTTGAACTGATATTAAATTGCTATCCGAGGGGCTCATGTTAAGATCGTGATGAATGGTACACCATTTTACCCAAAATATCATTGTTCACCAGATCTAGGAGGAACACCGAAAACGATGTGAACCAATCGTAATGGGGAGAATCGGACTTGGAGAGCGCATCAGCAGTGCGATTGCCTTCTTGATAAACATGCGAAACCATGAACTCGATCGAGGTAGTGATAAAAAGAGTCTGACGCCAACGAGCCAGGAAGCACTAAGGGACATCCAGGCTACGCTTCACAAAAAGCTCCATCATATAAGTCGAGTCGAGTTCTAGCCAAATCCATCTCCAGCCTCTCTGATCAACCTCCTTGACCGCAATAATCGTGGCCTCCAACTCTACCTCAAAGGTGAAACCCTGATCAAGCGATTTCAAAAAGCTGCCTTTTACAAAGCCCCAACACTTGCAGAAAATTTCTACCGCGATGCAATCTTCAGGACAGACCAGAGGACTGCCATCCATATTCACCTTTATCCAGCCAGATAAGGGGGGCAACAAGGACACAGGGGTAAGGGTGGGCGGAGGCGCGAGCCTACCACGCACACCCAATTTGCGCAAATAAATCAGGTATGTAACAGTGATTGCCCCTGTGCCATGATTGAGGGCGGAAGACTCTAAAATGAGCTAATAGATGAGAATAAGAGCCTCCATGGTGGAAGGTCAAACTTGATTATGGATGAAATTGCACCGGAGGTGCCAGATCGTCCATATCGCCAAGATGAAAGCCGTTTTTCATAGGAAGAGTACCTGCGCAATAAAACGACACTCAATAGAAAAAACACAAAAATGAGCAAAACCACCTGAAAGGGGGAGCTGGATGTTAAAAGAATCTTCAATCCAGATCTAAATATGATGCGAAAACTGGCAGTCCGTGAGAATATGATCAATCGTCTCAGAACTCACGAAGCAAAAGAAAAAAAGGAAGGACCTATGAACCCCCTGCCTGCGGAGACGTCGAAGACACTGAGCCAATTAAAGATCGCCTTCCAAAAAGTGATAGAGCGTCGAGTCGGAATATGAGAAGACCAAATCAAACTTTCCACTAGAACCTTGAGAAACTTCTGACGGAGGTGGTCATATGCAAGTTTGGCTGAGATAACCCCAGAAGTAGAGGTAGACTAGATGTGTTTATCCTCGGTGTGTGGGACAATGGGAACCAAAGGATGTCAATGGTGATGTCAGTGAAAGCGAGGAGGGAGCTCTCATAAGGTGACAGACCCCAGAAAATAAGTAATCGACAATAGTCTGAGAAAAATGAGGCTTCAACATCTCTGGAGTCACCAATCCAGTTATCCCACCAGAAGCTAACTTTGGAGTCACTGTCATGGATCCAACGAGAGTTCTCCAAAAATGCTAATAACATGACCCCTGATGCCACCCTAAATGGTCTGAGGAGACATGCGCATGTGGGGAACCATTCATCTTAAGAAATCGCTCGCGGAGAAGACGAAAGGCCATGGAATCTTTATTAAGCAAGTTATTAGCAAATTTGAAGAGGAACAAGGACCCTCCTCATGAGAGGCACAACAACGGGCCCAGTTAACGGTACAATGCTCACGCTTAGAAATATCGCCTGACCCGACGAAATTTCTATTAGCAGTCTCCAGTCTGCGTGTAAGTGAGGTCGGCAATTTCAGGATGAACATGGAATGCACCGTGGTGCTCGTAATGACCTATTTAACGAGGCAAATGCAACCAGCGAGAAACAGGGAGGAACCCTTCCAAGTTCCAAACTTAACCCGAGTCTTACCTAGGATTGGTCGAAGATAAGTAGCACGAGGGCTACCACGGAACATCGGGACACTCAGATAAGAGTCATGGATGGATCCCACAAAGAAATTAGAGACCTAAAAGATCCAACGGACAACGACAGGAGTCACCGAAGAGCCAAAGTATATCTTAGATTTCTTTGGGCTGAGAATTTGTCCGGAGAAATCCCCACAGTGACGGAAGATATCCTGGATAGCCCTAGCATTACAAGTCAAATCCTGACTCATAGCGAGGATGTCATCGGCATAGAGAAGGCAGGTCAGGAAGTAGAGCAAGCGACCAGCCCGGAACAGAGAGATCTTGCAGCGATTCATAGAAAAACAGAGGGCACGTGCGAGAACGTCCTCCATGATTCAGAACATGAGAGGAGATAGTGTATCCCCCTGGCGGGCACCCCTGGAGCAACTAAAATAGCCTGCGGAGCTACCATTTAGGAGCACCGAGATGCGAGCAGAGTGAAGGATGGTCTCAACCCAACCTATGAAGATAGAAGGAAAACCAAAGCGGCGTAAGACGGCAATAAAAATCCCCAATCTAAGGTATCAAAGGCTTTACGGATGTCAATCTTCATGATCATGATCTTGAAGGTGTGGAAGGAGAGGCAACTAAAAGCCTCCGAGGCAACAGAGATACAGTCATGGATCTGCTTGCACGGAATAAAATCGAATTGAGAATCAGAGATCATCTTACCAATGACTACACCAAGACGGGTAGCCATGATCTTAGTAATGATCTTGAAATAAAAGTTGCTAAGGGCGATCGGGCGGAAATCTTCCACACGCATCGCCCCCTTAACTTTCGGGAGAAGAATAATGAAACTGGAGTTGAAACCAGTGGGAAAGAACGAGGAATCAGAGAAGTGTCGGACTGCCAAACAAATGTCATATCCGATAATATCCCAGCACTCACTAGTGCAGAAACAGCTTTTAAGAACGCCTTTTTCTGTAAATCCAGAACGCCCTGCTGAGGCGTTCTGTATGGATTTGTTCTTGAAAGTCTGATAATCAAGAACGCCCTGCTCAGGCGTTCTTGATTGTCAGACTTTCAAGAACGGTTTTCAGAGACGTTCTAAAAAATATTCAGCCGTTCTAGAAAGTCAGTTTTACAGGTTTCGCCCATTCTGGAAAATAACTTTCCAGAACGTTCTTCATTAAGACGTTCTGGAAAGTATACTTTCCAGAACGTCCCTTTTTAAGACGTTCTCGAAAGTATACTTTCCAGAACGCCTCGAAAAACAGGAGTTCTCGAAAGTATACTTTCGAGAACGCCTCTAAAAACAGGCGTTCTAGAAAGTATACTTTCCAGAACGTCTTAAAAAGGGATGTTCTGGAAAGTATACTTTCCAGAACGGCTAAAAAAACAGGCGTTCTAGAAAGTATACTTTTCCAGAACGTCTCTAAAAACAGGCGTTCTGGAAAATGTACTTTCTAGAACGGGTTTTTGAATAACCGTTCTGGAAAGTAGTAAGAAAATTAAAAAAAAAATTAAATGAAAGCAGGTGCCAACAAATACATCAAATTTTATTTCGGATTCATTTTTCCAGGCCTGCTCACATATATTACAATTTTATTACCTATTTAAATCACAAAACACATGTCATTTATATAATCCCAAGATCAAACAACACATGTCATTAATCACAATAATACACAATCACCAAAAGATGTCAATACAAACAACACAAGTATCCAAAACTAAGGTTCATAGTATTTAGGCAAATATACTACTTTTTAATCAAGAACCCTCAAACTATGTAAAACCAGAAGTGTGAAAAGTGTTTAGAAACCTTTGTTCAGAAACTTGTTAACAAATATTTGATTTCAGCATTTATTGAGCATTCGCATCTAAATTACAAGATGAGATTTGAACTTACCCCGCGTGACGAGCTTCATCTCTAGATATGAGTGAGAAAATATCGGCAACAAGTTTAGTTTTCTGCACAAGCATCGATAAAAATGAGATGCAAGAAAAATGCTAACAAATCGAATGTGACAAATAAAACAAAAACACAAATATAGGCATTGAAAGACATGAGCTTTAAGCTTTAAGCCTAAAGAAACCTAAATAAACACTTTCTTTGTCACTTTTCCCCATTCTCAGTATTTCTTGTGACGGTTTTATTTAGTAAGGCTAAATCTGAGGGGTAGCTCTTGTAATTAACCTGAATGAGCAAATTAACTCATCAAAATCCAAATTAGCCCCCACATTCAGCAAAATGATTAGCATGAAGACGATTTTTTTTAAAAAGAAAGAAAATCTCAATTGACTTAAAAGAAATTTCCCAAAAACATACATCAATTATTTTTTGTTTTCTTTTTTTTTTCAAGAAAAGTCAAGAATTCAAAAAAATAAAATAAAAAAACACCTTGAGCCTCCTTCCAAGCTCCTTGTAAAGAAGAAAACCTGAGAACTCGGCCGTATAAGACCTCTCCAAAAACTCCACAAAAATGCCCCTCAATGGGCCTTGCATCTTCTCAACAGCCTCCTTAAACTCCTTGTTCCTCACAAAATGAGTCTGATTGAAATCAGTCTTGAATTCCTGCAATAGCACCTCAAACTCACCCATGTTCAGGTTCTTGTTGATCTCTGTGTTGAAAAGCTGCTTCATTTCGTCGAAATTTGTGGTGTAGAATCTTGAGGTCAAAAGGGTCTCTTTGATTTCTTGCTTTTGGCTCCTTTTCTTCTTGGCGGCAACAGTAGATGACGACATGTTGATTGTGAAAATTTTTGTGCATGATGGGTTTCTCGAGCTTCCGAACAAAACCGTCACGATTCTTGGGTCGGGGCAGACTAGCAGATCGCGGAGGCTTAATACATTATTGACTTACAAGGTACCTATTGATTTTCCATTGTGGTTAAGAAAAACAAAAGAGAACAAAATACTTTAAAAATAAAAATAAAAAAATGTGTTGTTTGATTTGATAATTACTATGTGCAACTTGACAATCTGAATAATCAGGTCTTTCAAAAAGAAAAAAAATGGTGGTTTGCAAGAGAATGACATCACACAAAACATTAGGAAGTAAATAAACAGCAATCAATATAGCAATAGCATGCAATACTTTGAACTGTAGAATCCACAAAAAATTTCATGTATGATCCTCGCGAGGATGAATTCAAAGTCTTCTGATTAGCACATATTTATCCTTATTTTTATCAATATTTTAGTTAGTTTTTCTTATTGTTTTTGGTATAAGTTAGATAGTTTAAGCGTAATACCATATTTTTATACTTCCAGCTTATTTTACCGTATTTTGATCGTAACGAGTAAGAATAGGTGATTATTCGTTGTTTTTCACCTTACAGCTAAGTAACTGGAAGAGTTCGGCACGTAAATATAAAGTATGATGATCGAGTGGCAAGGATCGAGCTTTCCGGTGAAAGAGTAGCAGAAAAATCGAGAGAATAAGAGGTGCAGCGAAGCCGCGTCGGTCGACGCAGGCGTCGACGCTATCCATGCCCGCATCGGTCGATGCTATGTCAACACCAAGCCGGCGTAACTCTCTGAAGCGTCGATTCAAGAGTGCATCAGTCGACTCTCAAGACGACGCAACTCTCTGAAGCGTCGATCCTAGGTGCATCGGTCGACGCCCATAACTGTCGACGCGAGCGCTCCAGACGCATCGACGCCGAGCCCCAGCTCACGTCGGTCGACGCGACGTCGATGTGACGGCCCAGAATCAAATTTTTAGGGTTTCTTATGCTACAAGCCAAAGGAAAACTATTTAAACCCTTCTAAGTCCGTCCAAAGAAGAGACCATACACAAGATACACCACTATGACCCTACTTACGCTCGTTCAGCTCTTAAACAATGCACCGTTACATCCCATAACAACACTAAAGATCGAAACCGGAGATTCAAGAGTCACGAGTTCCAAGCTCCAATCGTTAGTTCGTGTCTCGGTTTTCGGTCAAGATCTACGCAACCTCTCCGAATTAGCTGGAGAATTTTACTGCAATTCTTAGTTTAATAAGTACTCTAAACCTTTTATTTGATTTCGTAGTTTAACTTATGCAATTAAGTAGTTGGTTTTCAAATTGTTCTTGAATTGTTCTATGCTTTGAACCTTTGAAACTATTGTTATTCGGATTCTTAATTTTATTGTAATTAATGTTTGGTTATTGTTCATGCTAGATAATTCATTCCGTTTATCTTTTACTTTATATAATTGCTTTTTGTTTACGCTAGTTAAATCTGATTTGATTTCTTAGATTAATTCTCGAATTTACTTGTTCTAGTTGCTGAATTAGACTACTTAATTTGAATTAATATTCATGCATTTCGATTTCTTAGATAATCAAACTCTCAAACCCCCCCCCCCCCCCCCAATTATTATAAGTTACTTGTGATTGAACAAACTATTTGAGATTCCGATTGTATATTTTTGAGCGACGACTCGAGTTTAATTTGTCAACCTACACGTGACCCCGTACTATTGCGGGCAAGATATTGAATTTCTGACAAATATTTATAAGTAGGCACACATAAAAGCTTGAATCAAAAATTGGTGCCGTTGCCGAGGAACATAGCAAAGGTTTCAAAAATATGTGTGTTCGTTTTATTTTCTTTTTAGCCGTCTATTTGTATAATTTACTTTAGTCGATGCGTTTAATGTGTTGTTGAGCGTATGAAGGTCGAAGATCACTTAGACCCGAACTTGCACCATTCATCGACAATATTCATCGTTCCAATCAAGCGAGACCTTGTCACATATCCAAAAGCGAATCGTCTACACCCACTGATTTTGTTTGTGATTCGATACCTGAGACGATGTTGAGGCTAGAATAAATGAGTACGGAAGTGAACCAGTTCGTCCCAACGGACTGGTACAACCTCAAGAATATTGGGAAAATATTTAGTGGAACATGATGGACCAGAATGAAGTACGAGGAGGAGGACATAGAAATCTCCACCACCGTGACCAAGATAATTATTCTGAGAGATCTTATCATGGAGACGAACAGGTTGACGACTGGCTCGCCAATAACCACCACAACGAGAGGAACGAGTACGATAGAAACTACGTGAGACCCAATAACCAAGAGAGACACCAATGGGAGGCGCGTGATCCAAGACAAAGAGAGTTCACGACTCCGCAAGTGGGTCCCTATAGTTCTGCCATTGTGTTGGGTAGAACTGCAAGAGACTTCGAGCTGAAACCTCATATAATCAACAACCTCCCGATATTTCACGGCCTCGCCAATGAAGATCCATTGACTTTCCTCAAAGAGTTTTATGCCGAGGTTAGTAGGATCCCATCTCCGGGACTTCATCACGAAGACCTCCAAATGGTGTGCTTTCCAAGCTACATGAAGGATAAAAAGCCAAATCTTGGCTACTATCACTAGAACCGAGATCTCTGATTGATTGGCCTATGGTTAGCGATAAATTCATAAATCAGTATTACTCAGCACAAACGACGGGTCACATTAGAAGATAAATAGCCAACTTTATCCAGCAAGATGGGGAGTTACTTCACGAGGCATGGGAACATTTCAAATCATTACTGCAAGCTTGCCCACATCATCACAACTCTCCGGGAAGGGTAAATCAGTTGTTCTACGAAGGGCTTTTGGACTCTTATAAAAATAACGTCGAAGTAGCGGATGGAGGAGATTTTGGATACTTGACAGCAACGGAGGCGAAGTGACTGTTTGAAAAGATGAGCGAGAAGTCGAGCTAAACGAGCTCTCGACCACGAAAGATAAGAGTTAACGAGGCAACTGAGGTGCCAAGCAACGAGACCGTCGAGACATGTAACCGCTGTGGAGAGCAAGGGCATTTGGTGGATACATGTAAAATGGTGTATTACGAAGAATGCGAAGCTGAGGCGTATGCCATCAGGGATCAAATGCGCAATCAGGACCTTCCAACCTATAAGCACAGGCCTCCGATGAACTCCAAATTCAACGTGCATCGTAACTCTCCTTACTTGAAATGGGGCCCTGAAAACCCACATTCCCCCCAGCACAAACTAATTCAACGCCACCACCACCAAACAAATCGCCACCATCCGGGCCGACACCTACTCCGATACAGCCAAACGATCAACTGTTAATTTGGCAACAAAACCAAGTCACCGAAACAATCAAAAATAGAGACGGGCTCACCAATCTAACTGCGCAAGTCAATAAGCAGGGAGATGTTTTGAATGACCTCTCCAAAAGTGTGAAGAATTTATAAACGATGATGGGCCAAATGGCGGCATTTACGGTAAAGGCGGAAAATGAGAAAGGAAAATTCCCGAGCCAAACTGAGCAAGCTTCAGTTGTCCATGTCTTACGAAGTGGAAAGAAGATAGATAATGGAATCGAAGAGGAGAAAGAAGAGGTCACAAAAATTCCAAAAGCGGATTCGCCCACAATTGACGACCCTAAATCAACGGACCTAGTGCACAAGTCACCAAATCCTTATATTTCGGGGTCGTTAAAAGGGAAGTTTCCAAATCAAGACCCCACTCCCACAGCAMAAAGCGATTTTACCAAGTCTCCGACTCAGCAACCCAAGCAGTTAACACCTACTATACGAGACAAGGTTCCTTTCCCAAGTCGACTTCGTCCAGCCAAGGAAAATAAGAAATTCATGGAGCTATACAATTTATTGAAGAACGTTAATATTAACCTTCCCCTGCTAGATGTGATAAAGACGATG
>BMAC01000313.1:1161745-1184197 GCA_014905375.1 Phtheirospermum japonicum
TTCCCTTGGGAATGGACAAACGGAGAGGGGGATGCTCGATCTTGGCGCTGGCATTAATTCGATGTCGTATTCTATATTTAGAGAATTCGATCTTAGGGCATTTAAGCCTACCACTATGCGCCTACAATTGGCTGATCGGTCGATTTGGCAGCCTCTGGGTATTGTTGAAGATGTTTTAGTGCAGGTTGATGAGCTGGTTGTTCCTGTTGATTTTGTGATTTTAGATTTTGGAGAAGTGCCGAGCGGGAGCAAGGAGCATACCATCTTATCGGGTCGTCCGTTTATGTCAACTACGCATGCATTAATAGATGTGAACAAAGGAAGGATGACCATGTCTGTCTTAGGGGAGTCAGTGACGTTTTCACTTCATGACATTAATAACACTCCTTCACCATTTATGCAAGATGAGTGTTCGTTTGTAGATCTAATCGATTCTTGCATCCATGATCTCCAAAGCATTACCACTATAGACGAGTTTGCCGGCGAGGACGAAGAGGAGCATTTGAGTGGGGAGGAATTGATCGAATTGCTGGGAATTGACATAGGAGAAATCATAGATAGAATTGCTGGTTGTAGTGCTGCATTACGCGAAGAGAGTGACGCACCGAAGATCAAGCCAAAATTGGAGTTGAAACCACAACAAGATCGCTCGAAATTTGAGCCAAGGGAAGAGACGAAGCCACCGCATAATTGTTCGACAAATGTTTCACTCGACCCCTACATGAGTTCTAAACATATGAGGAACAAGGGAAAAGCATATAGCGAGGATTAGACGATGAAGAAAAAGAAGTCGAGTGAGGTCTATGACAAGAAGATTCATGAAAAGAAGATCAAGTTTGGTCAACTAATGCTCTATAATTTTGAACGTAGATTTGAACCGACTAATATCAAGGCCGCATGGAGTGGACCCTTTATGATAAAGGAAATGGATGAGTACGGAGTTGCCACTCTATACGATGAGAGTAAGAAGTCGAAATTTCAATTCCAAAAGCATAGACTCAAATCTTTCTACAAGAGACGTGGGCTGAATCGCGATCTTGATAAGGAAGAATTAGTGGAGCCCCCAAGGGCTAAAAATTAATCGCATGGAATCACGTCGAGAAGGAGACGTTAAATGTTGCGATTCTTGGGAGGCAACCCAAGCGATAGTTAGTTTTCTTTTTATTTTCTTTTTGTTTTTATCTCTTTAAGTTGTGTCAATTGCCGTGGTACGTTTATGTGTGTGTAGATGTGCAGCGACTACGATAAAATTGCTTATTCTGGACAACTAACGGTTATATAGCGGAAGCTCGCTACCACAAGGTCTTACCGCTAGTTCCATTCGACGCGTTACCAATGATGATCAACCACTGAACCTACCACTAGTCGCAGCAATAGGGATAACGATGATCTTACCGCTAGGCAACCTACCACTACATGTTACTGCTAGCAGCGTCTGCCGCTTAATTTTTACGAATTTCATTTTTCGTCAATCGTGGTCGCAATCCGACCCAAGTTAGCCGCAGTCCGACGACATTTTGATGAGCTGCAACCCAGCCATTTACACCATCGAGCCGCAATCCGGCCGTTTCGAATCCCAAAGATGTGCCACCGGGCACTTGCGCGATGCAATTGATCGCAGTCGTGGTTTGTTTTGTTTGTTTATTTGTTTGTTTGTTTTTAATATGTTTTGTTGCAAGGACAAATCCAATCACAAGGCTCTAGACAACGGGAAATTGCACAACTTCAATTGGGGAAATTCGACCATTATTTTTCAGGGATGTTTTCTTATTCCCTTTCTTCCTTACTTTTATTTTCTTATGCTCGTTTATGGCAATCAGGGGATTTCCGAGTTTCTAAGAGGGGGGGATGGTTGAGTATTTGATTGAAAATTATGTGCAATTTAAATTTTTTTTACGTGATTGATCACTATTTCTGCGCTGAATTTTGTTTGTATGCCGTGCCTGTCGAAGTTAGCTATGAATGATTTGATGTTTTTGTCTTTTGAGCGTGCATAAGTGCATAATTTTTCGAAATTGATTATTTATATATTGTAAAATGGTACTTGTACGTAATTGATTCCACAAAACCTTAAAAACAACGTCAATTCAAAACTTTTTCATGCAAAAAGCCAGTGAGTAGCCTGAGTGATTGTCATTTTTGCTTGTGCTTGAATGAGTTTTTGATTTGAGATCTCTTTGAAACCGCTGTGTGTAGTTGACTTTGAAAATGAGGTTAAGGCACATATAAAACCCTATTCCGGCCATATTCATATATTTTAAGCCACTATAAATCCCGAATGAGCCAATCATAGCCAAATAATCCATGCCTATAGCCATATGTGTTTTGAGTCAACCCCTACAACCCATTAAAAGCGTGGGGTAGGAGTTCGCCATTTTTCTGGTTATTAGTGTTTTGGAATTCTATAGGGATTTATGAATTATTGTAATAAGGATCACCATCCTTAACAAAAAAAAATAATAAAAAGAACCCCATCAAAATAAATTTAAGGGGAATAATAACAAAAAGGGGAAAGGATGGTGGATCGAGTTATGAAGTTGCCTACGCGTTTATAAAGGCTTTTGTTTTATTGATTATTCTCTAATGAGCCTATGTTTAAAAGGCATGAGTTGAGTTGTAAAAAGAAGCATGTAATAAGCTTCAATGTGTTTAAGTGGTTGAGATACAAGTCGGATTGGAGTTACGAGTTGGGAAATAGCCTACGTTTAAAGGCTACGTTATGAGTGTTAGTGAGGTTTTTATTTTTGAACGAGGTGAAGCGCTTTGCTTCGTGATTAGATTAGGTTTGGTGAGTTATTGATCACGTTAGATCGTGAGTTAGCCACACGACTTATATATTTCATACCCGTCCAAAAAGCCTTACATTACAAGCCGAAAAGACCTTTTTCCGATTCTTAGTTTGATAACACTTAATTTGCGATTGAAAAGAGATCGATTTTCGGTGCTTGTTTATTGTGCTTATATTTTTATGATTTGAGTGTAAACACGTCCCATGCAGAAGATACTCGAGTGCTTTGAGCGTACACCCTATATATTACCTTTTGAGAGGATGCATGATTTGATTTTGGAGCGACGATGTAATAAAGGTGGAGTGTTTGAAGTTACGTTGCATGTATCGATATTTTCAAAATTATCTATGTAGCATCGCACTACTCATTGCTTGGACTAATTTTCATTCATACTATAATTTGAATCTATCGTTCGCTCGAGGATGAACAAACCAATAAATGTGGGGTAGTTGATTAACACATATTTATCCTTATTTTTATCAGTATTTTAGTTAGTTTTTCTTATTATTTTTTGTATAAGTTGGATAGTCTAAGCGTAATTCCATATTTTTATACTTCCAGCTTATTTTATCGTATTTTGATCGTAACGAGTAAGAATATGTGATTATTCATTGTTTTTCACCTTACAACTAAGTAACCGGAAGAGTTCAGCACGTAAAGATGAAGTATGATGATCGAGAGGCAAGGATCGAGCTTTCCGGTGAAAGAGTAGCAGAAAAATCGAGAGAATGAGAGGTACAGCGAAGCTGCATCGGTCGACGCAGGCGTCGACGCTATCCATGCCCGCGTCGGTCGATGCTATGTCGACGCAAAGCCGACGTAACTCTCTGAAGCGTCGATTCAAGAGTGCATCAGTCGACGCTCAAGACGACGCAACTCTCTGAAGCGTCGATCCTAGGTGCATCGGTCGATGCCCATGCCTGTCAACGCGAGCACTCCAGACGCGTCGACGCCGAGCCCCAGCTCACGTCGGTCAATGCGACGTCGACGTGACGGCCCAGAATCAGATTTTTAGGGTTTCTTATGCTACAAGCCAAAGGAAAACTATTTAAACCCTTCTAAGTTCGTCCAAAGAAGAGACCATACACAAGATACACCACTACGACCCTACTTACTCTCATTCAGCTCTTAAACAACGCACCGTTACATCCCATAACAACACAAAAGATCGAAACCAGAGATTCAAGAGTCACGAGTGTCAAGCTCCAATCGTTAGTTCGTGTCTCGGTTTTCGGTCAAGATCTACGCAACCTCTCTGGATTAGCTGGAGAATTTTACTGCAATTCTTAGTTTAATAAGTACTCTACACCCTTTATTTGCTTTCGTAGTTTAATTTATGCAATTAAGTAGTTGGTTTTCAATTATTGTTCTTGAATTGTTTTACGTTTCGAACCTTAGAAACTACTGTTATTCTGATTCTTAATTTTGGTTTAATTAATGTTTGGTTACTGTTAATGCTAGATAATTCATTTCGTTTATCTTTTGCTTTAGATAATTTCTTTTCGTTTACGCTAGTTAAATATGGTTTGAGTTCTTAGATTAATTCTCGAATTTTCTTGTTCTAGTTATTGAATTAGACTACTTAGTTTGAATTAATATTCATGCGTTTCTTAGAATTAAAAAATCACGACAATTCGGGGAATCACCAGCTACATTTCCCAAAGCCCACACAACCTAAACCATGAAATAGAACATACATTATTATTATTATTATTATTATTATTATTATTATTATTATTATTATTATTATTATTATTATTATTATCCAAATATAGGCACAAAACTTGATAAATACAAAATTCACCAGAAATTAAACAAAGCAAGCAATTCATGGATATAAAAAAACTACCTGTTCGCGAACATCATCACTTGGAGAACCAAGAAGCTTCACAAATATGGGGACAACTCCTCCATGATAATTTACCACCTTAGTGTGCTCAGATGTCCCAGAAGCAATATTTGTGAGAGCCCAAGCTACCTCAAACTGAAATATTTAAAACCTAAAGTTATTAGATAACATTTAAACCAACAGTGAATGGAATTAAAACACCACTTAAAACCACAGTTTMACTACTGTTAGACCTGAAGTAGTGGGTATTCCTCCCTCGTCAAGAATTCAACAAAGTGGGGAACAACACATTCTTGTATCACCTCTTGAATTGGCGGACTACGTTCTGCCAAAATCAATTATAGAAAATAGGAAACAATAATCAATAACTACACCGGAGAAACAACAGTACTTTTGAAATTCTAATCCGTACAAATATCCACATAAATTAAAACTCAACCCATCCAATTCCAATCATAGGTTTACAAAACCTAACTACACAAGCCGCAACACGGAAATACCCTGGCGCAACCTTTACAGTCTCCCCAGCTTTACCAAGTTTTTTTTCTTAAAGAACATTTATTGTCCTCAGCAAATAAAATGACTAAATATAGAAGAATGCATTTCAAGTGCAACCAAACAAACCTTAATATCAGCAACACAAACCACAATACAAAATCTTGTCCGAGTTAGATATCTAAACGAACAATCAAAATCTTGTCCTCAGCAGACCAGCCAACAATTCAGAAATCATTTTTCCCACAAAGTACAAGATTCACAATTCATTTTCGTCAAACCAAATCGTAAAATCTATGAAAACTTGACACGAAATAAAATCACTCACTAGTTGCCTATATATGAACTCGAACTCAAATGCTCAATGGCGCATCAAAGCTATGGATGAGATAAGTAAGCACCAATGCCAACAACATCAGTCCATATGCGATGCCCTGGTCGATTGCAGATCCTGGGAAAGGGCGAAAGGCAAAAGGCAGTGTACTAATTGCTTTTGCTTCTTAGTTACACTAAAATAAAATTAAATGCACCAATAAAAGTTCCAAAACTAGTACAACTGTAAAATCCATGGTTCTATGATTCTAGAAATGCAGAAACTTCTGCAAGTAAAAAAAGAAAAGAAAAAAATAATCAAACTAACCCATTGTGAAAATGCTTTCCAAATTACTCCCTCAAGTTCACAAAACTTGTTCGTTTAGCAAGAAAAAAAAATAATAAAAAATTGGTACACAATTCTTGTTGTTCTACATTTTCAAGGCAATTCTGGCCGTATTTTTCCAATTGGTATTGGGTTATTACGTTCCCACTGATCAAGTCCAGCTCCGGATACATATTCTTCGCATACTTAATTATCGAGAGCTATCAAGAACTAGATAAAACCTCAATTTACTTCATTAAAGATAATAAAATTACAACTTACGCTCAAGAATATATGAAAACCCACAAACCATTGCCATACTTCAAAAAGATTCATCACAAAAATAATCACCCTTGGAAAATAATTAATTCATTCCTGAAGAACTATAGATTAGTAATTGATTTCTCGACTTTGACCTATAAAACAGAGCATGCAATCAGAAGGTTGATTTTCGAGAAAATTCAAAACACGGTATTGGGGTCCAATCGACAAAAATAGTAAATAATTATTGGATCTAAGAATCCAAATATTGGAAGACATACCAGTCCGGTTTAACCCTAATAGGGTTTGTCTGCGCTGCAATTGAACCCCGGCAGCCATCAACTGGGGAGCATACGTCAATTACCGCCGCGAAAGGGCGGAGGGAGCCTCCTCTGGCGGAGAACGACAATCTAATGGCCGAGACGCATGCGGTCATCTGTTTCGATTTCTACAAATTTTGGATGTGATGGGATGGGATGTAATCGAACCTGGTCTGCTTCGAACATGGTCTCTTCTGGTACTTGCGGATCTCACGGAGCGCAATCGTCCCTGGCCTGAAGCGATGGGGCTTCTTGACGCCTCCAGTCGTCGGAGCAGATTTCCTCATCGCCCTAGTCGCCAGCTGCTTCCTCGGTGATTCGTCAGAGCAGATTCCCTCGCCGCCCTAGTCGCTGGCTGCTTCCTCGGAGCCTTGCCTCTGTTGGGTTTTCTCGCCGTGTGCGGGAATGTAAAATTTTGGAAAGGGATGGCAGAGGAGAGATGGATCGGGAGAGGAAGGGGATATTTAATACATAAATAATATGACATACGAGAATGCCTTTTTAAAGGCGTTCTGAATAATACTTTCCAGAACTACATTTTTAAAGATGTTTTCGATATTTAACATACGAGAATGTCATTTTTAAAGACGTTCTTGATATTTAAAATATCAGAACATCTTTTTTAACGATGTTCTGGATATCTAATATACCAGAACGTCTTTTTAACGACGTTTTGGATATCCAGTATACCAGAACGTTTTTAAAAAATACGTTCTGGTATGTGACACTTTTATTACAAAAATGCCACCGCCTTACATTTAAGAACGCCGCCTCCTGAGGCGTTCTTAAATGCATGTTCTTAAATCCTATTTTTGTACTAGTGACTCCTGAAAAAATGGCCATTAAAGTCATCCGGGCCAGGGGCACTACTAGGGTCGAGAGAGAGAACCCCCTCACGAATCTCCTCGTCGCTCGGAGTAGTAGAAAGAAAGACTTGAGAATGAGTGTCAACCGCAGGGTGCAGAAACTCATTAATCCAAGTAGGGTCCGGGGGAGGATGGCTGGCAGAAAAAAGATAAGAGAAGAAGGAGATGATCTTTCCCTGAATCACATTAGGAGAATGGCTGACCACCCCGTCAATCAAGAGGGAACAGATGGTGGACTTCGTGACCCGAGCCTTAATGCTCCGGTGGAAAAAGGCCAAGTTACAATCACCATCCGTGAGCCACTCAGCCCGAATCTTCTACAGAAAAATATTAGTCTGAGTGTCGAGTAGGGAAGAGGTATGGACCTGCAGGGCAATCTCAGCCTCGAGGTCGGCTTCAGAGTGCCCCGCGTCCAGGTAACGAGACTGTAAGTTCATAAGCTCAGCCAGTGACGAGTCTGTTAGAGTAGAGTGCCCGAAGTTCCAATTATATTGGATTTCATTCTACCTGTATAATGATTTTATTGAAAATTATATAAATAAAGGCAACTTTCTTTATCTTATGTTTTTGCTTTTTATTATAATTGCACGTATGGTAAAGTCCTTAGACCAATTTAAACTATGGGATATAATTGAGCACACGGTGGCAATCATGGAACATATCTCTAAGGTTTCGGTCTTAAACATGTTACGAGTCAATGGGCTTTTTGAGATAGGACATTGAATAGCCCGGTAAGACTTGCGCATATGATGCACGCTTGTAAGACAAGGATGTTACATTCTATTAACATCAGCGTTGAGACGCGAGTGCATATATGTGGGTGCTTGTTGGAGAACAAGTTCATTGAACATGTCCCGATGGAAATTCTTAACTGGAAGATTTGTTTGTCGAATAAGAATTTCCATATTGTAATAGTACATGATTAATCCTTTGACATGAGGTACGATGGTAGTCTTGTGCACATCATGCAATACTTAGATTTATCTTTTGATTGCTTGATAATCGTAAAGGGGTATTTTGGGTATTATATCATGTGCATGGAGGTTTGTCTGTAGCCAACAAAGAATTCGACAATTGTCTATGGACAAGGGAGTATCCTGTGAATTTTCATAGTTTGTGATTCAACGACCTTGGCCAGGGCTTGATGAATATTGATTCATAAATGAATTACTTAAACTTGAAATGAAATCACAGTTATTAAGTCAATTGGGTTTCGACTTATAAATCCATGCCCAATATTTAATCAGGAAACTAGTTGTCAAAAGGATCGTACATGTATGGACTTGCAATTAAAATAGGTTTGCTCGCTTTTTCACCTAACACTGGGTAATCATGCTACTTGCTAGATGTTACCATGATTTGTAGGTTCTTGAAATTAAAGAGTTAATCCCAAGAGAATTAATTAATTATATTAATTAATATAATAAATTGTTATTTATAAACTTACAAAAGTTGTAAGCCTACTACTAGTGTTAGTCGTGAATCTAAAAGAGTCACGCATAATATTGGTTGTTGACATTTCAAGATTGATAACTCCAATGGTTGTAATAATTAATTAATTTGGATTAATTAAATGAGATTTTAATTTAATTCAATGGTTGAGTTAATATTTAATTATGTTATTTGATTATGTAATTAAATCTAATTTGATTAGAAATCTCAATTAAAGGAATATATTAAATTGGTCAATTGGATTGATTAATCTAAACACATGGAATTAGTTAATTAATTGAATTAATTAAATGGTTGGATTTTAAATCCAAATCCATGTGATTTTCTAGTAGGCCTTAATCGTAGAACCCAACTAGAATAATTGAAGACATTAAAATAAAACTAATTATATTATATATTTTTATAATATAAATAAATAAATATATATATATATATATATATATATATATATATATATATATATATATATATATATATATATATATATATATATATATAAGGTAATTGGGACCAAGTCATACTCTTTGTTTTGAAAGAGTCGGATGACTTGTGGAAGAATTCCTTTCCTAATTATATGGTTATTTGTTAATTAAGATTCGACCTAATCTTAACCTAATTAGCATATAAGTATATATATGGCCGTCCCTTTGATTTTTGAAATCAATAAAAAAAAAAAAAAAGGTTTAACAGAATCCATTTTCCAAAGAGGAGCGGACGTCTTTCAAAAAAAAAAAGGAAGAAAAGGTCTTGAACTTTTAGACAAAAACTGAGCCGATTTCTTGAGAAGGAAATTCCCTTTTTATATTTTTTTTTCGTCTTCAATTTGTAGATGAAATTAATTGATAATTTTTCATCTACAATAATTAATCTTCAATCAATTGTTGATTGTTGGATTAATTGTTTATTCCTTTAATCAATTTGAAAACTGAACGATTCTGTTAGCGAAGAGTTTTTCTGGTGTTGCAACTAAAAGGTGGACTCGATTAGAGGGGATACGCTTGGATCTCTACATCAAGGAGTTTTGGTGTTAGCCACATAATCGGGAATTGATTCCCTCTCAATTGTCGCTTGAAGAAATTAATCGAGAGGTATTAATATATTTATTTTATAAGAATTAAAATTTGTATTCGATACATAATAATGAAAAATGATGATCGTTAAAATCGCTTACAAAATCTATGTGGTTTAGTATATATATTTGTTCTAATATTTTTAAAATTTTAAATTCCACTACGTAGGCCCCATACGATTATAGCGAACCCAACAGACTCCACCTGATGATGAACATTACCAATGGTCTGAACGTTCCATTCTGAGAGAGTTCTGCGAAATCCAAGCAGTGGTGACGAGGGAACGAAACCAGGCTGCGAAGTCCAAAAGTACTGAAAGAGTAAAATCCGAGGACCCGAGGTGGAAAGCGTATCCCTAGAACACTCTAAGAGAATGGGATGATAGTCGGATCAACTAAGGGGAAGGAGAAGGCCATAAATCTGCCTATACTCAAGGGATAAGCCAGTGGAGTTAATCCCGCGATCCAGACGAGCAAAGCGAAACTCTAAGTGGCAACGACTAACCCTAGTGAAGAAACCACCGGTAGAGGAGACCTGTAAAAACCCGACCGCATCCAAGAATCTCTGAAAGTCTGAGTAAAAAGAGGTATCAGGAGGATTACCCCTATGATGCTCGTGGGAACCCAAAACAGCATTAAAATCCCCGATGATTAGCAGACAAGGGAGTTAAAGGCGCAAGATGTCTCTCCAGAGAGAGCGTCGCTCCAGCTTCGCTCTGCGATCATGAACAAAGCTAAGGTGGAAGTCGAGGTCCCCAAAAGTGTCCCGAACGAGGATAAACTGATCCGAGGAGAAGATAGTAGTTGTAGAGGAAACCGTAGATCTCGTAAACACCCAAATATCTAGAATGCCATTGTTGCGAAAACTCTCGACAACAAGGGTAAGATCAAGAGACTGCCATAAGAGGCATGAATGATAGAGAAATAAACCATGGGTTCTGAAATAGCAAGAAAATTGGGACGATGCTCCCGATAAAGTTCCTTTAGGATAAGACGAGAGGCAGAGTTACCAATCTCTCGAATGTTCCAAAAGAGGTAGTGCATTAGTCAGAGTTGGGGGGAGGGGTGGCGATTCCTCCTATCTATTTGATCAAGATGAGAAAGCTCATCTTCGAAGGTCGCTAAACTAGCTTTCGAGTCATCCATGTTGGATCACCACAAGCCGGCAACCTTGGACATGAGCTGACGCGGAATAGAAGACCCTGACTTATCAAGTGTGAACTCGTGAGAGGGATTACTCGCCCTTATCTTGTCCTTAGCACTTTGTCAGAGTGACTTGGATGCCATATTAGGATCGTAAATCCTGAGCGTACAATCCTGAGGGTCCGAAGGGGACGGGGTCACGAGGGTTTAACTCCAAGAAAGGGAGCAGGGCGTAAGTGTGTAGCTTAAGTGCCAAGTATATCACCTCTAGAAAGAAAATATCCATCATCGGAAGTTACTGAATACGAGGGGAAAGAGAAGGGCTGCCCCATTCCATTCGAGGTAGAGGATGAAACAGGGCCAACAGTAGAGTCAAGATCCGGGTTCCCAGGGAGGGTGCGGTGTCCGATGAAGGGGGGTTAGGAGACCTTGTAACAACGTCGGAATAACGCACTAAAAGCGTTAGAGGGGGTAATAGCCTCGGGAATCAGTCGGGGACCCGTACGGCTACGGGCCTTATGTTCCTGAGAGTCAGAACGTTGACGAGGATGTCTTGGGTTAACATTGTGCCTATCATCCTCTTTATCGTTCTAAGAGAGACGAGATTTGTAGGAATGGCAATAACCAATAAGATGCCCAACCGTCTTGCAAAAGGAGTAGAAATCCAGCAAGTTCTCATAACCAATGGAGATATACCCGCAGTGTCCTTCACATTAAATCATAAGCGTCTCATGTAGGGTATTCTCTAGATTAATCTCAACCAAAACACGAATAAAATGACCCACTAAGACATTAATAGAGAGCTCACATCGATTTGTAAAGGGGTGCCAACGACTCTAGCGATAATAAGAATAAAAGAATGGTCCCAATATTTGATTGGTAATTCATAGATACGGATTCATACCTGAGACGGGGCCGAAGGGACCTTATAGGGGTTGAAGTCCGGAGACCAAGGGAAGAACGAAATAGAGTTTGAGCCGAACTTGCTAGCAGATCTAGCGAACGCACGTGCCCTATCTTTGGCCGAGGAGAATGAGATGCTGAAGAATCCTTTTCCAAGCAGAACAAAAGCCCACGAACCAGTGGTATTCTAAGTAGTAGACAAAGGGGCCTTGCAATCATCGAGCGAAAGGGTTTTCAAACCTTTAGAATGTAGAAGTCGGCCTATGACAGAGTCGCGTAATTTTGAAACGCTACTTTGGTAGCGGGATTCGTCGATAGTGATCGAAAAGTAGTCCACTTTTCTGATCGGAGGGGCACCCAAGGTCAAGCCCGTCGGGAGTGGTCGGGCGGGTAGGGAAACGGGCTGGGCCTTCTGACCCATGGTGCTTGGGACTCCGTTGCGAGGGTGAGGAGGCGGTATGTGGGGTGTTAGGTGAGGCCCAATGGAGCTTGGGCCTTCGCTGCAAGGACGAGGAGGCGGTGTGTTATTAAGGAGAGGCCCAAGGTGAAGAAGGGGATTGGGCTGGGAATCCAGGCCCAAGGTGTTTAAAAGATGGGCCGCATTTGCAGGATTGGGAAGAAGGCCTGGTGGTTGTTTGTTGGGTTTAGAAAAAAGGCCTGGTGCTATTAGGTGGGAAGCAGCCAAAATATTACAAGGGATAAAATTTGAATTAGGCATGTGCTTCATCTCAGTCAACAGGCCAGGTGAAAAGGATGGGTGGTTGACCACATAAAATCGTTGCATGCGTGACGTCAAGAGAACCTTGCGGCACAAGTATTGGCTGGAGAGAGAAAGCAGGGATGGAGACGGGGCTATTGTCCTCGCTGTTGACGGCAGCGCCGTCGTGGGGGCAGTGGCTGTCAGAAAATCCCAGGTGTTGAGACCAGGTGCCGACAGAAAAAGATGGTGGCCAAAACTCTCCCGTCGACAGTGAACCGAAAGAGACGGGGGCGGTAAGAAAACCATACGCCGGTAAGAGATCCGTCGAAGGCGTGTGAGGTTGTGGTGGCGCTGCCACCGCATCAAGCATGGGAGACAAAACGCAACCAGGCACCGTAGTCGGCGGAATCCATGGGTTAAACAAGGTAGGGGAAACCAAGGGCGTGGGTTGGGCAGCGAAACTTGTTTTTATTTTTGGCCGACTTGTGGCCCTTTGCAGTTTTTGTCGCTTTTGTTCATTCCTTTAGCTACTTGTAAGTGGAGGGTACTCTTTCCTTTACGAGAGTTTCTCCCATAATGGTGAGTTTACCTCCACTAGTGCAGAGAATCTATTCTAGAATAGTCAATCTAGAACGCCTCATAAAAAGACGTTCTAAAATATAAGCCGGTGGCATTTTCGTAATAAAAGTGTCATATACCAGAACGTCTTTAAAAGAGGTGTTCTGGTATATCAATATACCATAACGTCTTTAAAAAAGGCATTTTGGTATATTGATATACCAGAATGTCGTTTTTAAAGACGTTCTGGTATATTGATATACCAGAACGCCTTTTTTAAAAATGTTCTGGTATATTATAGTATATCATATTATTTAGAACGTCTTTTAAAAAGGCGTTCTAGTATATCGTATTATTTATTCTTGAATATAATAATTTTTTTTAACTTTCATCCTGAATATAATATTTTTTTTAGAACCGTCTCAAATCCCGTTTACCTATCTCCCTTCCCCTCCTCTCATCCAAATCCATCTCCTTTCGAATCCTCCAAGGCGGCGGACCCGACGACTGGGAATCGGCGGCGGCGTGCAGGCGCGGTGATGGCATCTGTGAGGCGGCTTATCTGGTTCATCGTGGGGGTTGCTGGGGCGGCGTGGTCCGCAATTGATTTGATAGTGCAAGGCCAACGACAGCGGGGCTTCGGGCTAACTGGAATCGATGGCCGGAAATGACAGTGAGTGCCCACGTCGGGATGACGACGGTGATTCTACGGCGGAGAGGCAACCTGAATTTTGGTGATGGGTCCGTGTGTTCGGGCCTTTTGATTTTAGGCTGCGAGTTTGGGGAAAAGGTGGTGATGGGCGCGGGCTCACGACGTCTTTGATTTGCAGGCGGCACCGTTGTCGAGGGTGGCAGTGGATGAATTCAACCTAACCATTGCGCCTAAGAAGAAATTAAATTCATGATTTTATCAACAGCTTAGGAGAAAACACAAATGCCGAGCGCCGTCGTGAACTCCGCCACCACCACCTCCACTTCGCCTAGCAAACGCCTCTTGTTCGACCGTCGCTATGGTTGGGTGTAAGTCCTATCTCTATTTGTCTGCGTAATTTCCAGTTCATAATTTTTCTTTAAAAAAAAATCAATTTGCTAATTGAATCACAGATTGGATGAATGGAAAGAGCCATCCGAAGAAGCCTTAACCCGTGGGCGTGGAATGTATAAATCCGGCCTTAATTTTCATACATATTTATTTATTATTCACTTCATTTTCTAGTTTATTAATGTACTTTTTTTTAAAAAAAATTCTGATGATTTAATATTATTATTTTTATTTTATTTACATATGAAGGTTCTGCATTGTGCCCTTAGCAAAAGAATTACTTCACAAGGCATCAGAATCGGTACATCAACACTTACTGTTTTCTTTTCTTTTTTTTTGCTATTGAATTAAGATATAAATTTCTGACTCGTTTCCTGATTGAGATGGTGGGACGGGTTTCCGGCGATTGTTGGGTTGTTTTGGGTTTTGACGGCCTTTTAGATGACAAAGTAGGCGGCCGAAAATGGTGGTGACAGTGGCCTTTCAGATCCCAAAACAACATCAAACACTCCAATTTTAGTTGCAATAACATTGTACGATTACTTTTATAGGTTCATCGGAAATTTGCATGGTCGGCTAGTAAAGGGGACATATACGAGACTCAAGTGATGGAACAGTTGAAGGATCCTAGTGATGCTGCAATTGAGTTTTTCGCATGTTTGAATCATCAACTTAACAAAGTGAACCAATTCTTTAAGGCAAAGGAGAAGGAGTTTCTTGAATGGGGAGAGTCGTTGAAGAAACAAATGGAGATACTCATTGAGCTTAATGCCGCTGTAAAGGAAAAACGGGCCAAAGGTCATTTTTGTCAAGATTCCAAGGAGGAGGATTCGATATAAGGCACCATATCATGTGGTGAGTAAAACAAACAAACAAACTTCCTCTTTTTTATGCATGAATGAGAAACAAATAAATTAATTACATTTGCTTCAGATGATATTTATATCGGTTTATTTCAATTAAAGTCATACAGAAATTACAAATTGTGCAAGAGTCTAGAAATTTTGCAGATTTGGTCATGTAATTTTAAAACGGTAGCAAAATAGTCATGTAGGAAGCACTATTTGAAAAATAGTCTCGTAGCATTATCAGGAACTTGAACATGCTTGCTTTTGTAAAGATTTTGAAGAAATTCGACAAAGTAAGTATGTGAGACAAGAGAACATTCATTAATTTAATATTATTATTTATTTTATTTTTTCTCCTATCCATGCACAAAAAATTTTATTTGTTTTTAGGTGACTAATAAACAAGTTCTTCCCACATATTTGAGAGTGGTGGAGAGCTTATACTTCAATAGCTCAGACAAGGTAAACTGTTTGTCTATTTCTTTTTTCATATATTTTTATTTTTTGAAAAATCTTATCTGTTGTTTTAATTGGAAAGATGAATGGATGTGGGGTTTTGCACATATATCCCATCATCACATTATTTTTCAGACAATATAAAGTAGTGATATTTACCTGCAGCGGGCCGTTTCGCAAGTTTTGTTAGATTTCCCATTCATGTGTGTAAAGATATACTTGCCCCACAAAATATTCATTTTGTATGGAAACTAATTAATTTTTGTAATCATTACAGGCTTTGAGGTTGGAGGATGAAGTTGAGGTACTTTTTGTGAAGCATTTTGCTGAGGATGATAGAAGAAAGGCCATGAAATACCTAAAACCAACTCAGATTAAAGAATCACATTCTGACACATTTTTCATTGGTGAGTTTCTTGCAAAAAGTGATTTACTGCAGTAAAACTAAAAGTAGTCACTTTAAGATCCCGATTATATTATGCAGAATCAGAAGCTAATATCTTAAAATATTGTAATTGACAATTCAACTTATCCTAATTTTCCTTGTTCTTCATATATATTAATCATGCTTGTTCACGGGGTGTTTTGTCGCGCTTTTTGTTGGATATGTCATCATGGCACATATTACCGGAATGTACATAACTAAATCCGACAAAATGTACATGGAAACAGTCTACCCTGCCCTTAGGCAAGTGCTTAACTCTTAAAAAAAACAAAAAAAAAAACATATCATCTCTCTTTTTTAAATTACAAATACCAAAAACATATATGAATCTTTTCATTACCATCCTCTTTTACTAACAAATATATTTTTTGCATCATGCTTAGTCTATTGTTCCTACATTTATTCCTCTACGGATGCAACATTGTTATGTGGAGAAAAACGCGAGTGAATTATAGCTTCATCTTTGAACTTTCAACAACGAAAGAACTAAAGTACAGAGATGTGTTCTTGATTTGCACCGCATCAATGGCTACTGTAGTTGGGATATTGTTTGTTCATCTCTCACTCGTTGCGAAAGGATTTTCTTTGTGGCTTCTCTTTATCTCAGCATTTTAAACATGTACTAGATCTTTTCGTATCAATTCTTGGTCTTGGTATGTGCTAGTAGAACAACTTAAACGCTTTTTGTGCTTTCTTTTTTTTGCTGATAGGCGTTTTTTTTAAATGCAGTTCTCTCTATCTTTGGCCATCTTCATGTGATACACATGTGAGTTTTGTTTTACAGTTTGCATTAATTTTAGGGTTAATTACAAAAACTAGCTTTAAAGTTTTACCTAATTATATAAAACTCCAATTATATTACAAAATTGCAAATATTCCTCGACATTTATTTCTTTTAGGTAAATACAAACCTTGATGGGGGTGTTTGTAAAACTTTAAGGAGATATTTGCAATTTTCTGAAATAAACGGGGTGCCTTTTGTAATTAGGCTAAACTTCAGGAGTATAATATATTCAATTGAATATTTTATATTCAAGCAAGAACAAAAAGAAGGACGATTTCCAACTCATTGTATGATTTTTTTGTTTTGTTCTTAATTTTAATCTAAGAGGCTTCTGATTATTTAGTATCGAACAAAATGCACTCCCCAGACTGTGTTTTTTTTTTAATTTTCCCAATTCGTGCAGATTCATCGTCAGTGGGTGGCTACTCGTTGCTGTTACATTAATCCTTTGTGGAGTGTTTGTAATTATGGATAAGTAAGATTGCTAGTTTTGATGTATTTATTTTCATTTATGTTTTATTACTCGTCTTGTCTGGATGGTCTTTTGACGGCCCTAAATACCCCATTCGGATCTCCCATTATTCCTGCGGTGTTATATAGTGAATACACTAGGTGAAAACTACTACAAGGTTTATCATAATTACAAAATAAACCCCATAAGTTTTTGACTATTATAGAAAAATCCTCTAGGCTTGATTCTGCATTAAACTTTATCTCCTTAATTCATAAGCAAAACATTTCAAGCCTTAGCACCATTTCGGACACGTGCATGGCGATGGGAGAATGGGTTGAAAACCCTCATGCTGAAACTGCCCTCAGTAACATCCTTCCTTGTGTCGACCAGAGAACGACAAACCAGACCCTGTTCAAGAGCAAACTAGTCATCAACGATATCTCGAATATGGTTAATGGATTTTTGGGGTCCGTCGCCAACTCGAACCCGCCTCCCCAGGCTAATCCAGTGTATTATAACCAATCTGGCTCGGTCATACCGCCACTTTGTTATCCCTACGACTCTCAGCTACGTGACCGGTCATGTTCGGCCTAAGAACTTTCCATGGGTAACGCCTCCATTGTAAGCAGTGCATCTGTTAATTTTTTGGTAGAATTACAAAACCCACCCTGAAGTTTTGATTAATTACAAAAAACCCATAGGTTTTCAAAAAATTACAAAAAATACATTTGAGGTTAGATTTCGTTTAGCATTTTCCTACTTCATATGGACATTTTATAGAAGTATTACAATTATCCCTTGAATTTAAGACAAAATCAAACATCGATTTTCTTTTTTCTTTTTAATTTTCCAAAAACATCTCGTTGTTCTGGTAATTTGCCCGTACATTTCCTTTTTATTTTCAAAAATATATTGGTTTTCTGGTAATTTGCCTGCGCTTCACTTTTAAAAAAAAAACGTCTCATTTTTCTGGTAATTTTCCCGTACCTCACTTTTTTAAATCATCCATATATTGACGTCATCTTATACACGTTCCATTCAACTAGTGAATTGAAAAAGCTATAGAAAATAAGAGATTCTGTGTGATTTAGGTACGTACTACTTGTAATCACTAATAAAGAAGTGATTGTTAGCTCCTAGCATTGAAAATTACTCTTTAGTGTTTCGGATGTCAACTTATGCTTCTAATTGTGCACAATTTAATATGAATCTTTAGTGGAACGTGCTTTAGATTTCTGAATCTGCTTCCAGTTTGATTTATATAAAAAACAAATAAGCACTTTCAAAACTTAATAGTTCTATATCAGTCAAATTTGAGATCTGAATAGTCGAATCTGTTTGTGCAGCTACTTTATTTGGTTTTTAATTCCTCAGAAATGTGCTACTTTTGGTTGTCTGATCTTTACACCACCACATAGCCACATTTACTTTTCTGAGCTCTTGAAAGGCTATGCCCATTGATTTCCAACTGATAATTTGTTTCTGAGTTGCGACTTGAACTATAAAATGTTGTGCTTTCAAGTATTTTCACCATCTTGTTGCTCAAGTTGCGACTTGAACTATAAAATGTGTAGGACTCCAGATATGTCTGCTTTGCATCATGATACATCGTCTGACCTCTGAGTAGTGGGCAGCAAATTGAAGGACATATTAGAGGTGATCTCTCTCTCCCTTTTTAATATTTTTGAATTTTCCATTGCACTGCTTTAGCCGCTATAATTACAAGGACACAACTTGGCAGTGTATAATAAGTATATACGGATACTAACCTTGAGGTTTAGCCTAATTCAAAATAAAAATTACAAATAGTCCCCAGTCGTATGCTTTTATTACTGAAAATGATTATATTTTTTTTTTCTTATTGAAATTCATGGAGATTGAGCATGATTTGGCGATGATAGTTAATGATTTCCTGGAGAATGGTAATAATAGTAGTGGGACCGACTCGAGATATAGCAGTGATAGCGATTCAAGCCTCTCCGATCTCCTTCATATATATGAAAAAATCTCGGTATGTTTCTCTCTCTCTGAATTTTATTATTCTTTTGTTTATTTTATAATAAATTGTATATTATTTATAATCCCTTTCAGTGTTGACTAGTTTATCATATTCTCTTAGAATGTTGTATTTCTCCTATAGAGACTCAATTACTGGTTTTGAACATGCCGGTTTCTTAAGTTTTGATTATCTGCGGTGCTTGATTATGAGGAAGTGCCTCCGTTGCTCGAAGGAGGAGGCAACATAGAGGTCTAATATTTTTTTTCATTGTTTGATTAACATATTTTCTTACATCAAAAGGCTTTGACGTTAAAATTAATGTTTCCAGGTTTGGCTTGTTATTTAGTTATTTGATTGTTATTTATTGTAATATCAAACTATGACATTTGACTTGAGATAAAAAAAGGTGAATTTACATGAATTAGTATTTTATTTCCTATAAATAAAACCGATCTCCCAAATCTTCAGGAAGACCAAGAGACGGCTGCTAAATTAACTACTACAATGTATAACTCGCTAAAAAGGATGCCAGTGCAGGTAGTTATAAGTTATACCTTATTGTTTTTTACGACATTAGACAAATATGCAAATTTTGCTTCTTGTTCTTGTTGGGGACAATTATCGGGTAGTATTATTCGGCTTTGATCTCTATATTAGCCTACATTCACGATTAAATATATCTTTCTTTTTTTATATAATAATTTTGATAATTATAATTCACCAATTCGTGGAGAATATGACTAGTCTCTCCACATTGTAAGTGTTCTTGAATCGCATTGGATATTTTTAAACGATACATTTCATTTATTATATTTGACTTGGATGTCTAGATCCTTGAGAAACTGTCGCATTGGTGGCCAAATTTAAGAAAAACTAAGTTGTCTCCTTAAACTGGAAAGATTGTAAGTGTTTTCAGTTGCAGTTAATTAATACACAACGTTTTTGTCTTAAGTTTATTTAGACTGGAATGGTTTCATCATTTTAGGGACTTGAGCTTTAACAAACTGACCGGTCAAATCCCAGCTTCATTCAAAAACTTTTCTTCATTACAATTCCTGTAAGCGAGCTTAATCTACCTTCTGAACCAGAAAAATAGCAAATTGGCTGACCTGGACCTCGAAACTCGTTCAACTGTGGAAAAAATGATGGTAATTTACCTTTTTAGGCCATTTATTCTGTAAAATATTTGTTCTTTAATGTGTATACTAATAACATTCAATTGTTTCCCGGAACTATTTCTTCAGTTTGACCAACGGCAGAGACAAATGGGCTTTCCGACAAGTGATGAGATGCAGAAACAGGAGATAATGAAGAAGTTTATGGCTGAGGTGAATGTTAGGATCATTTTTGTCTATCCACTCTAATTGTAATTTCAAACTATTTTTGGATAACTTGAATGGTAGCAAAATAGGTAATCATCGTCTTTTGGTGATTTCTATTTTAACATTTGTTGATCGTGTATTTGTCGACTTGTGTTTTTTGTATTGACATCTTTTGGTGAGTGTATTATTGCGATTAATGGATGATTTTGGGATTATTTAAATAACAGGTGTTTTGTGAAAAAATTGTAATTAAAATAGGTATTTAAAATTGTGATTTATGAGGGATGAACAATTTTGAAAAAAAAAACCTGGAATTCCAAAACTGTCAAATCTAAAACGTCTTTCTTAAAGGCATTCTAGAAAATATATATTCTACAACGTCTTTTTCGGAAAGATGTTTTGGAAAATGTATATTCTAGAACGTCTTTTTCGTAAAGACGTTCTTGAAAATGTATATTTTAGAACGTCTTTTTCGGAAAGACGTTCTAGAAACTTTATTTCCTAGAACGTCTTTCTCAAAGGCGTTCTAGAAAATGTATATTCTAGAACGTCTTTTTTGAAAAGAATTTCTGGAAAATGTATATTCTAGAACGTCTTTCTCAAAGGCGTTCTAGAAAATATATGTTCTACAACGTCCTTTTCGAAAAGACGTTGTGGAAAATGTATATTTTAGAACGTCTTTTTCGTAAAGGTGTTCTAGAGAATTTATATTCCAAAACATCTTTTTTGTAACCGTAAAAAACTGTTTTCTAGAACGGGTAAGTTATTTTTCTAGAATGTCTCAAATAACCATTTTAAAATATCGGATATTCTAGAACGCCTCAAAAAGCTCTTTTGGAAAATCGGATATTCTCTAGTCAGAACGCCTGGGTAGGGCATTATAGAATAACTAAAACAGGGCGTTTTAGAAAACTATTTCTGCACTAGTGCTCAAAAGGTTTTAACGAAGCCTGAATATATGCTTTTAGTTAGAGGTACAACGTCGTGATCCATGTATTAGTTTCACCCCTTTCTCCTTTTTTTTTAATAAAATTCCTAACTTTATTTACAAAATATTAGGGCCCTAGCAAGTGACGCATCAAGAGTTGAAACCTGCTGAACAGGTGGCTGCAGGAAAAAGACTGCCCACAGTAACCGAGCTGTCGTCATTGCTGTTGTAGTTCTTACCGGGGGAAAAGACCCGCGGTCACGCAGTAGAGAGCTATTCAATCTTTAGTTATAACACGGGCACCTTGAACACCGGTGATTCAACTAACTAATCAAAGCAGTAGCCATTTTTTCAATAATAACCCTTATTGTAAATAAATAAAACTTAAGAAAGTTCAAGACTATTTTAGTTGTATATATTTTTTCGTGTGAATTAAATTATTAAACTAATTATCATAAACCCAATTTCGAATTTTCTTTGTATATTTTTTGTCGTGTAAATTAAAAGGAAAAAATTATTTTTGGTCCATTATGTTGGCCACTTTTCAAAAAACATACGTGATGTTAGTCAGCATCAAACTACATCTATTAAGTTTGCAAATTAATTAAAGAAAGGTCCATTTTTATCATGTGCGGCCCCCAATTGCTGACGTGGCCTGATTATTTTTTTTTATCATTTTTTATTTAATTTTAAATATTAGATGAAGAGAAAAGTCTATTTTGCCCCTCTTATTCATTTTATCAAGAAAAAATAATTATAAATCAAGTAATTTAATTAGCAGCATACGCATAAATTGTGGAAAAATATCCACTGACCAGAGTCAGAAAGCCCCCTTCATATTAAACACTAGCCACCAATCAAATAACCCAAGAATCTATTCAAAACCTTAGAAGGCAAATTAATCTCCATTTCAGGAACTTAGGGTAACAAAGTAAAATATATAAAAAATAATAATAAACACAGCTAAATAATAGCGACTACAATTAAATTGGCCCCGAAAACAACAAAATATGAAATTAAATTGCCCTTTCTTCATGACAAACACCAGAACCCTGTCGCCACCGCCCAGATCTGCGTTGGAATCCACTGTCCGATTTTCTCTTCCCCAAATTCAGAAATCGTCCAGCTAATT